>JAOPUD010000001.1:7635095-7645206 GCA_027122715.1 Trisopterus minutus
TCCACTGGTGCTCCCTCCACACACATACACACGCACACGTGCGCATATGTGCGAGGTACACATGCGCACGCCATGTTCACACTCACATCATGACTGTACACATTCTACACAAAACTCTGCGCACACACACACACACACACACACACACACACACACACACACACACATATGCACACAATTAACACCACCCCCGCATTCATTACCATACAGAGCACTTGGTGGTGCTCATAGCATTCACATCTTTCTCACATGCACTTCAGTCAGTGCTGCCGTGCGCTGCATCCATCTACACAATTTTGTTATCTCCGCAGCAGGAATGAGGAGGACACCTCTGGCATTCCAGAACATTCCAATCTCAACAGCATGTAATAGGAATATCTTCCTCATTGACAATGGTTCCAATAACAAAATTAATCATGTTTGCTAATGTAAGACCAGAATACAGTAGGATATTGTACTTTAAATGGTACAATTGTGGGAAATTGACTATTCATAATTAACAAGAAAAAGTACATTTTGCTACAGCCGTAAGGGGTTGTGAAACCATTTGTTCTTGGAGGTCAGAGGGCTATTGGCTGTTGGCCGGGCCTCAGCCAAACAGGAAGGGGTCCAAACTTGTCCATCTACTTGACAGTCTCACACCTGTTTTACCATGTGTCATGCACACATGCCTCTGTGCCTCATTCACCACAGATAACCCCTCTAGCCCGCTTCCTCTCTCATTCTCTGCAGACCCATTTTCTTCTCCCCACAGCCGGATTTTCACTTCATTCTTTTCTGCAGTGTAATCCTCCCGCCCCTGATAGATAAGGAGGCTCCATGGGAAGGCGAAGCAAATGCAGCAATGTAACCTTTGTTATGGCAAGAAGACAATATATAGGACTATATGTATATATATATATAGCCTACACCAATGTGGTTCATTTCGGAAACGTGATAAAAAAGAAGATCCAACAAATGATGCTTTACCCTCTACCCTCTGCCCCTGAGACTTATTACTTATTTTAGATTTGAAAGAGAAAGATATGAAACTAAACAACCCAAGAAATGTAACGATGACCTGATTCTTCAGAATTTGCCGGGAGCGGTCTAAAATCTAAGCGGGTTCATACAGAGGCAGGCGGAGTTAACTTGAAACGGATATTCACAGCGCATTTTACTCACTATGCTTATGCTACTGATGGTCATACTATTTCTGAAAATTTTCACTTTAAAAAATAGCTCTTCAATCTTACCTTCAGCACCGTATGTTATGGATTCCAGTGGCCACAATACTCTTAGACGCAGCTAATTACCTCAGACAATGTTGTCCTTAATAACCCCTTTTACATCATGCGGCGAAACTGTTCCAGAGCAGAATTAATTCATTTCCACCAGAATAAAGTTGGAGGCCTTGAAGTGTGTTGGTCAGATTCATATTCTCAGGGGATAAAATTATGGAGAAAGGGAGCAATTAAAAAAACCATCCTTGAACTTGGGATAATCGAACTGTTAACCTACATTGTCCACATCTGTGCATATTTTATTGGCGATAAGCAACACTATTTATAAAGATTGTATTTTTACAGTGTTCATAAAAAAGCACATGCAAAGGTCTGAAACTTCTACCCAAATGAAAGAACCCCATACATCGATTGAGTCACTTAATTGTCAGTCAATTGGATTACTGCTCAATTAAAGTCTACGGTGGTGACTATAATACATAGGCCTACATTGAATTGGCTCGATAAACCGAATGCCGCCACCATATGGTTGTATCTACATTACCAAGCAAGTGTATTTCAAAATAATACAAATATTGCCGATCAGCATTTAAAAAACAAGTTAGGAAAAAGTGGAACGCTTCAAAATCAGACATCAGGCGTATAGACAGGAGACTGCGGAGTTTGATGTAGCCGCTATGAATGTACAGCGGATTACCTGAGAAAAGGCAGATAGGGGACAAACTTCCTTGCGTCAAACAAATGTTTCACAACACAGTCCAGTCTGTGCTGTAGACCCCACTTACATAGCCTGCACGTATTTAATGGTGTCAAACAGTGAAGACAAGCCGTTTAATTATCAACGCCATATTATCAAATGCCAAGTACCAGCTGCTATTACTTTGGGCATATCTCTTGATTCTGTAAAGTATAACTGAACTCTTAAAATGTTTCAATACTAACCGTACCTTTGATCCGTCCTCTGATGATGCCCAGCCGACACCGGAGAGAAAACGAAAACATCCTCTTCCCATCGGAAGAGGGTATCGCTTTTCTCTTTGATTCCGCGGAAGAAAAGGCCAAAGTGAAATGCTTGAGGTTAGGCTTTCCCTTTCCAAATATCACTCTTGCCGACATGTTGCCTTTCCTTCAAATGGCACGGAAAATGTGTATAAATAATGTTCCAAACGCTGTCAACTGATCTGACGCGGTCCAACCCTGGTTGTCGTCTTCATATTCTGCCCATTCTGGATATTCAACCCACAAGTTCAACAACCATAGCATCCGTCAGACAGGAGAAAAATAAGTGAAAGCAGCAAATCAGATTTAAATAAATGGGTATTTTCACCGATCCATTTTTATCCGACCACTTCCAATCAGGCTAAATACAGGACTAATGTGCATTTTGTATCGTCCGTTTTATGAGCAGATGGCACAGCTTCTTTGCCAGAACACCATGGAAACAGTCGCCCTAGGAAGCTGGCTGCTAAACTGAACAATTTCTAGAGATGATTTATGGGCCTTAAACTGAATATATTAAGTTGATATTAAAATATGTGCAACACTGTCCAATATTCATGGAAACACCAATCCCCCCACAAATGTAAGGACAGCATGTACCTGTACCTTTGAATAATGACATCACAGCTGGAATTAGTAAACACTTAAAAGCATTGAAAACTAAACAGCCATGATCCATTTTTAAAGACTTTATTTTGAAAATAATGGCCAGATCATTCGTTCTCCTCGCTGCGCAGCCTTGCGTTGGGGTTCGTGATCTTGATGGCCAGCTGAGCTGCCCTCTCCACAATCAGCTTCCTGTTCTTGGATGAGACGTTATGGGCGATCTCTGCACAGTGTGTCCTACACAACAAAGAAAAAGGAATTGCAATTTTAAAAAGGAGTACAAAGAGTTTGATCTTTTAGAGACAAAATGTTGTTCCCGTTATGACTTGCACTATTGTTAAAGTCACTGGTCTATAAAATTGACTCCTATTTAACAGATACCCAACAATACTGTTCGACATTCTTTAATCCCCACAAATGTTCATTATGCACAAATTAATGAACTGGAAATTAAGTTGTTGAAGGGGCAGCAGAACTCAAAATGTCAACATTACAATTCTCTTATGTTCCCTGGAGAAATATTTGTTTGTTACTTTGACACCGACCTTTCAATTTAAAATCAAGACGACCATTAAACATTTTAGTTTGGAAGACAATCAAATCTCAATATTGACCTTTAATTGACCGCCATCAACCCTGATTGAGCAATATGAAAATTGACTGTTGTATTGTTGGCAGTACACTTTCCTCTTGAATTTTGCACATTGAGCAGAGGCTCATGCACTAATCATTATCGGCTGCCCTACGCCTTAATCAGGATCGGCCAATCAACTTGAAATTTTCAGATTGTAGGATCTGATCACATGATTAAAAAATGGCCAAAGAGGAGCCATCATTAGGTTTAACCACTAAGACAGTCACTTAAATCCACAAAATAGCTTTTTGTTGATCTGTTATAGGATTCAATAACCGGCCTGCATCTCAACAGGCTTCATTCACCTTGTGTTTTCACATTTGAGTTAAGTTGGCAATAAAAGTAGACCTAGACTCGTCATTATACACATCTGTGTTAGTTTGAACCACTGAAGTATCAACCTGATACAAGCCTGCTCCCCACAAATTCTCTGCATTATCTGAAACCAACTTGCTGTGCCTCCTATCCAACAGAAGACGTACAAGATCGATTTTCAATAGTTAACTCTTAACGGCGTAACCAAATCATTACGTACAATCAAATGATTGCAGCCATAGTTCTGTAATGTCAGTTACTACAATGTGGCTTTCTTGAAACCTATACTTTACAACAGGGTTGTCCGCTATACAGACCCCCGGTCTGAGCCCGTGAGTGAAGCCCTAGCGCTCCTTTCACAGACCAAGTTGTCACAAAGAGGGTATGCTGCACGATTACAGGACGCTTAAATATTTTAATTGTTTTGGGTCAATTAATTAGTCCCAAACAGTTCCAACTTATTTCCACATGCGTACAACTCATAATAAAGCACAATAAATGATTAAATGAACCAATGATAAGTCAAGAGACACAGGCCAACTTGGACTGCTTAAAATCATAACACAAGAATCTGCAGCCTCTAATGTGATAACCTATGTGAACGCTGTTGAATATCTGTCTTGCTCAACATCAAAGGAAGGCTCCTAATACAAGCATCTCCCATGTGGCCTACACACACCTCCTGCTCTCATCAATGAATGTTCAATAAAATAACTGCTTCTTCCTGGTAGCCCTGCTCTCCCCTGCCTGAGAATGTATCAGACAGATTTGATGAAATGTTTGATTAAATCAGTGTTGCATGGGAATTAACCACACACTAATAAGGTGGTGGATCGCCCAAAAAAACAAAAACAAATCAGTGCATCCCGTCTACTTTAGCAAAGACTTGGTGAGTAGTCCGGATTAACATACATTTTCATCTGGCGACAGTCTATGTTCCTGGACTACAAGAACAACTGGGTATAACTCAAGTAAAACCCTTGCAGTGTGGTCTTGGTATTACCCAATGATAAATAGGTCCACAGAGCCTCAGAACAACTTACTTGTTGCTCATCATCAGAACTTCAAGCTCCTTGATGTTGTGCACAAGGAACTTCTTGAAACCACTTGGCAGCATGTATTTCGTCTTGTTGTTGCTACCATAACCGATGTTTGGCATCAGCATCTGACCCTTGAACCGCCTGCGGACTCTGTTGTCAATACCCCTGGGTTTACGCCAGTTTTTCTGAAGGGAGAGAATTAAACATGGTCAAGCATTGTTTGACTAGTTGTTTCTATAGGCAATCGACTGAAAAACCAACATATTGCATGCATTGCGTCCAGCGTAGAGATCCTTACCGCGATCTTGACATATCGGTCAGACTGGTGGCGGATGAACTTCTTGGTCCGCTTCTTGACGATCTTAGGTTTGGTGAGTGGTCTCAGGGCTGCCATGGTGACTAGGAGAAATATAATTGTTAATTAGACTTTAGGTTGAAGAGGTTGGCAAAAAATAAATAGACAAGTGTTGGCATAAGCCCCGTACGATAATACTAGCCAACGTTTCAATGCAACATTGATACGTCCATCGAATAAACGTGTAGGCCTAAACTAGCATCTAGTCAAGATACACACAGGAAACGTATTAATATATAACCCAAGTATCGCATGCCAGGGATAATGATAAGTGATAAGTCAAGAGACATTTCCCTGCATCACCAGCAGACCCATAACCTTAAGGTCAACTTCAATATACGTGTAAAATAATAATAAATGAGCAGGTACAGCTCAGCGCTGGTCAGCTAGCCCATGCCACCCCACTCGTTGCGTTTATATAAATGTTGATGGCGCCTTAAGTTGTATTCAAACACATGCAATCAAGAAAGGTAAGATTTGTATTTAAAAAAAGGACTTTAATAACATTCGGTCTCGCTTTTTCAAGACAAGACCACGCTTCTGAGCAGGCCTTTAGCTCAAGCGTACTGCGAAATATGCGGAGACGCTGTCGTCTCGTCCCACATTGAAATTGTATCGACTGTATGCTTATAACGCGAACAATTATCACGTACGGTCTTTCTAGTCTTCGTTTACAGTCGATTTTCTTGTGATTTAAGTGCGGATGAGGCAAATAAAACTAAAGATGGACATAGATTGTGTCAACTCACCGGCCGAGACAATCCAGAAAGGGACTCTTGCTACAGCGGAAGGGAAGAAAAGGACTTCCGTGGGTGTTACAAGGGCTTATGGGTAGTGTATTTCTATTTGGGAAAACCACACGGCGAAGTCAAATGTATGTAGTTAATGAGGTAATTAGAAAATGCAACCCCTTTAATAAAATGTATCGCATAACATACATGCTTTATTGCGTTGTGAGTTGTATACAGTATTTGTGAATGTGCTCCCGTTATTTCCTTTTTATTTATTTAATTTTATTATTAATGTTCAAAGGCGCGCCTCCCCTTTGCAGTAGGCTATGTTTCCACATGAAGGTTTCGTTTCCTACTAAATTCGGACATCTAACATAAAGGTTGCAGATGTGAAACGAAGTTCAGCGACGATTGTCGTATATTATACAGCCTGACCTATGCGTAAAGTAACCGATTGTGAAATCAGCCTAACTATTAAACGCAACGGATGTGCAGCTGGGGCTGGCCAACATCTGGAATCTAGAAATAATTAACTTTTATGTCACGAGTCTACTGCTATTACGGCAGTGAACTGCATTTGGTTTTCTTTGTAGAAGTTATAAAAACCTAAGACACAACATGGCGTATCAAGCGACAGGGTAAGTCTTAAGTCCATATTTTAGGCAGTTTAGTCCAAAATTGTTTGAAGGCTACATTAAAATATTTAATTTAATATCTATATATGTTTGTAGTCAAACACCCCCTGGATTCGTCAACCCCGGATACGCATTATCGTCCGAAGTGGGACCAGGTAAACATTTAAAATCGGTTAACAAGGCTGTATTCTGTAGACAGCTTTTATTCTTACGTTTTCTCCCCTACTCCTTTTATACTCACGGCTTCTTGGTCTCGTTAAGTATATTGTATTGATATAGGCCTATTGTAAATTGTATTAGGCCAACACCCACACATTTAAAACGACGTGAGCGGACCCGCGACTATGCGTCATTTTGGTTTAGCAGGTTTTTTGAACTACGTCTACTTGAGGGTTGTGAGTAGTTCAGAATCCTCAGTTGCCTCTTAGCAATAGAATTTGATTTCCGAACTGTTTCCGCAATTTATTGCAAACGCAGCAGTTTTGCATTATTCGGGACATAGGCCTACTTCACATTCCAGAGTATGCTTACTCTTACATCGCTTACTGTATAGTTAATTGTACAACCCTTCGGAATTAATGCTCGAATAGAAAGCCAAGGTAAGTTATTGCTGTCTTGACAGCTGTTTACAAAGCTACTCGGTTTTTATCTGTTGTTTTATGACACTGTGGGCATAGCGACATGGACACCAAATAAATACCAAATTCGCTTTCAATGAGTTGGCTTTGTTTTCCTTACTTCATGGTGGTTTTATACAGTAAGAATTGTGTCCTTTTTTTAACACTAAATGGGCGCACCCTGGTTTTTCCTGTTTCTTTCAGGGATGTCTGCCCCGCCCCTATCCGAAGGCCCGAGCGCGCCCACATTCAATCTAATCTTCGACAACGTGCCTGGCTATGAAGGGACAGTGGCTGGAGGCGGAGGTAAAATGAGAAAAACACGGTGACTCTGGCTGTCAGATTTTCTCGATAATCACGTGGCAGACTATAACTTTTTCTGTTCTGCTTTAGGTGGATTCCTTCCTCCTCCAATGCCGTCCTTTCCCAGTCCCCCACCACCACAGCCGGAACCCTCACAAGCGCAATGGAAGTACGGTTAAGAATACAATAAATAATAACTAGCCTACACAACCTCGTAAAATTAGAATGACATATGTTCATCAAAAAGGATTTGATCCAAAGATTTATTGATTGTCTTCAGAGTATATTTCATAGGGATTTCTTGCTATTGACAGCATCCCGTCTATAAGTGAAGACACAGCCCGTGAGGCGCTTGCCTTGTACGCCTCAAGTAAGTGCTGCTACAGCTCAGCCCCTGCAAAGGATGGTGTGATAACAAATATGGAAGCCTTCAACACATACAGGGTATGAATCAGGCCCAAGTCTGTTTATCGTATTCATGTTACTTTTAATTGTCAAATGAAGACCATAACTGTAAGCCTGTTCATCTAAATACAATTATTTCCTGCTGCCATTTCCTTTCTTTTTTAAAGTATCGCCTGGAAACCTTTACTGAGTCAAGATCCACAGAGTGGAGTCAAAAGCCCTACCATGGTGTGTACACTTTACACTAGAAATATTGCAGTCGTTAAATACAGCATTCTCTTTACACTATATTTTAGTTGTTATCGCACAATGACTGACGTTTTTTGTTTAGGCGAAACTGTGGATGCCTTTACTCAACCCATCCCAGGACCCTGGGATATCATTGCTCAATCCCCCACTTTATTCAAGGATAGTCAACAGATTATCAAGGTGCCCTACACCTCATCAATGAAGGTAAGTTCTAATTTGAATGCTATAGGTGACACAAATATTTAAATAATAATGTGTCCCTTATTCCTAATAAGAAACATTTATTTACAGAACTGCCATTTCTGTATGGGTATGGGAAGAATGCCTTGCAAACAGTGCGCTGGAGCTGGCAATGTAAGTCAAAAGACATGCAACAGCATTGTTCTGAGGTGTTTTTTTGGACATGAGAAAATCCTGACAAGAACCCTGACCTGTTCCCTTTTTTTTTCCTTCCTTTTTCGTTTCCTTTTCAGAAAGTCTGCTGGGTGTGCCACGGCTCTGGAAACAACCATGGAAACGAGCGTCAGTGCCACCACTGCAATGGCAGGGGGAGAGAAAAGTGAATATGCAAATATGCATTATTTTATAAATGTGCAATAATTCCAACCATAGCTGCATGTATCTTACATTTGAGTACATTTGTCAAAGCTTTCCACAAGAGTTTGACCTTTAACCTCTGACCTTTTGTCTAATGCAATGTTATTGTGTTCCAGTTGCAACTCATGTCATGGCCAGGGATCGACCCAATGCTCGACGTGTCATGGACGACGCCAGCTGTTGGTCAACATCAACCTGACTGTGAAATGGTGCTTTATTTAATTTTTTAATATGAACAAAATCTGAATACTGTATGTGTTTCTTTTTGTTATTGTTCTGTTGTGTTAATATTGGTTGAAGGTTACTGATACCAATTTGAAATGTTCAATCTCAGGACAAACAATTCCAGTGACTATATTGTGGAACAGTCAAGTGGTCTACTGTTGGAAAACCTGAACCAAGTAACTGGCAAGGAGCTATTCAAAGATGCTAAGTACCTGGTAAGATAAATCGGATAGGTTTTGTTGATACAAGGCGATAATTTCAGTTCCATATGAAAATGTATTGTCAGTGAATAATTAGGTACAGTATAGCTAGTATAGATGCATAGTATCTTAGTATATTATGGAAAATGTGAAGGAAAATGAAGGGCATGGATCTTCAAATCTTCTACAAATGGGGAAACACTTGATTCAGTCATTGATGCAATTTTGTGGTAGTTTATAGTTGGTTTTAACATCAATGAATTCAAAAATGTATTTCTTCAGTAGGAAATCAATTTGATGTTGTGTGTTAACTATTGGCAACATTAACGGAAATATGATTCTAGGTGTACCCTGTGATGGGGTTCCCTGACTTGAATGTGGTGAGTGCAGCAGAGCGCCTGATTCGGGAACACCAGACCACATACTCTGCAACTTCTCGCATTCTACAGCAGGTGAAGGCTTTCTCCCCCAACTTCCATTCATTTACTCTCAAAATGACTTCTGTCTGTGAAATACTGTTGCTGTTGAAGTATTGTGTCTTTCCGATATGTTTTTAATAGTTGTTTATGCTTAATTATTGGAAACATATTTGATATACGTATGTCGCTAAAATTCTTAATTTCTTTGTTTTCAGCGTCAAACTATTGAGTTGATCCCCATCACCAAGGTGACCTACCAATGGAAGGGGAAATCACACATTTACTTTGTTTATGGGAATGAGTTTAAAGTGAATGCTGACAATTACCCAGCTACTTGTTGCTGTACAATAATGTAACTATTTGAAATGCATTGAAAAGTTTCAGACCATGTAACCAGCTTTGCAGACCATGTAACCAGTTATGCAGACCATGTAATTAATCAGGCAGGCTTAACAAACCACAATTTAAAACACATTTAAATACTTATTATATAATATATATAATATATATATATAATATATAATACTATACACTTAGCACATATTATTTAATCTTTGT
>JAOPUD010000001.1:7765641-7775766 GCA_027122715.1 Trisopterus minutus
ATATAGTTATATTGTTATCTTTACCAAGATTATATTCAATCCAATATGATGTGAACCGAATAGGAAAAAATGGGGACAGAGTGCAGCTGGTCCAGAGTATGTGACATATTGACGTACAGAAGATAAAAGTAAATATATGAAATATCATTGAAAAATATTTTTAATGTACGTACAAGCACATAGGTATATTCTGAAAATATAGGCTATAGATGCGAATATCATGTAAGCCGACTTAATGCTAACCTACAAATAAGAATAACAGCAATAGAAGCAAGCACCATGTGAATAAAAGCATACATAACATAACAACATAGTAAATGGGTTAAAAAAAAGTGAAAACATTATTATGCGCGGTACAGTACAGTGGGTACAGGCTATATGTTTTCCCCTCCCACATGCAAGTTGTATCAATTTGTCTTTCACCTGCATGCTTCCAAAGAGAGGCGGAGTCCAGCGCCTTCTCCAGATAAGCCTCAACCTGTAGACCTGTGAGGAAGGAGGCCAGCAGACTGAGGCGGTGAGAGGCAGCTACTGGAATAATTAAAACACACACACACACACACACACACACACACACACACCACAGTCAACTCAAGGTAGTGTTTCATTCAGTCGAAAGAAGAGGAAACATGCTGTTCGATTAGTGTTATTGACCACCTAACGTGTGACCCGCCTGGACCTCGGTAGGCTGTGGAAAGGAGAATGCATGTTTAATGGGATTGAGCGCTACTCGCTGGAGCTTTCACCGGAGAGAGGAGACATTACGGGGCGAGTTGGCTAACGCAAGCTAGCTAGCAAGGTCAGTTTCTCGTTCGTTTTTAAGTCGAAATTGTTCCTTCACACGCATACTGTCAAAATGGATAACGCGGCGACCTTCGTTCTGTCCGTGTTGTTGAGTAACTTCGTTTCAGTTTATTTTATTCGCCCACTTGGCAGGTCAACACCACCAGTCATATTAGACGCCACCGCTAGCTGCTCTTCTCACTGCGTTAGCTCGTCATCTCATACACGGGCTGGCTGGTGTCAATGCCAAAGCATTACGCAGAGGCAAACATTGTGTTATTTGTCATTGCCCTGTTTTATTATTCCAGGTGTGTCTGTTCGACCGACACCGTGTCTTTAAGCGGATCTGATCGTGTGGAGGACGGGGAGCCGTGTCGCTCCTCACGGCGGCAGTGTGTTGAGGACAGTCCGCTGCCTAGAATAGAGCAGGTGCATCCCGTAGCCCGCCATGCCGACGCACCGCCGCTCCTTCCCTCTGGGTTTCACCTTCCTCCTGCAAGGAAATCTGTTCAATTATAACCACTGGTGATTTATTCAACGTGTCCCATCGAGGGGTGTTTTGTTCTGACGGCGTATTGTTTTGTTCTGACGACGTATTGTTTTGGGTGACCGGTGGATTGTAACTAGCGAGGCCTCGTCGACGCCGAGGAGCATATAGCAGCGGAATCGGGCCCGAGGAAAATAGTTATCTTTAGCCTTTTATCGAAATCCAGACGTATTGCAGTCCTCCATTAAGATGCTTTATTGAATTCCACACGTTTGACTGTTGCTGCGATGCTGATACATACTGGTCGTTTGAAGACACTATCTGTAAACCTCGGGGTCATCCTGTCCAACATAACATGGGCTCGGCGGGGCGATGGATCGCCAGTTATCTGTTGTAATATTTGCGAGTGATTTGTCACATAGCAATGGTGGTTGTGGCATAAGGCATTGCTTTTTGTTTTTGGGAATACAATGTCATCTATTGATTTGGCGATAAGTTTGCCTTCTGTGTGGTTAAAAGCCAGTTCCGTGTCGATATGTCCAGCTAACTTTTTTTTTGTGCTTGTTTGCTATTTCGACCGAATAGTTGGACCCAAGCACTCCTATGTCCCAATGTGTTGAGGGAAAACTGACTCCGCCGCCGCTACCCCAAAGTATCTGGGCTATATAATCAAATCTAGTGTTTTTGGGGGATGAAAGAAAACCTCCAGTTGTAAGCTTGTCTCGTGGAAATATTTGTTATTCAGCTCATGCGGTATCCTGAGGCTACTGGATGAGGTACGTCAATGCAATGTCCCTCAATGCCAGTGTGAATGCGTGCACAGATATTTTTAAACCACAGATTATTGCTACCGAGTCGATCAATTCAAAACGGACCGTACACTGTCTTAGACGGCGGGAAAAGGACCCTCGGTGTGTTTGATAGAACAGTGGACCAAAGACAGTTTATAATCAAAACGAACTTTTTATAGGAACTTGGTTAAATCCAATGTTTAACATTGTACTCTTTCGTATGTGCTGTACTCTAAATTTCCAAATTATATCAAGACATGATCACTTAACAGCAGCTGTACCCTTTCCGATCATAGCCTATTGATGGAGTCAATACAGGAAGAGTAGTTCTAGTACTGCTCTTGTTTGACCTTCGAGGAATTATGTTATACGAGATAACTTGGAACGAATTTGTTGTTTGTCACAGGCTTTTGTGTGAGTGTTCCTGTTGGTTTCATTTTACCTTGACTATGTATTTTGACATATTACTTTCACTTCTTCACCTAGTTTGGCCCCAAATAGATTTTAATGCTTTGTTTTGATTGTGTGCCTGTTTGGAACATGTTCTTGGACGTCATGTCATTGGAAGAGTATGTACACATTGCAAAATCTCCCTCTGTCATCCACTCTGCTGTTTCATTTCATTTGGGTTTTATTCACCTGTTTCACAAAGCGGTTGTCTTCTGTTTAAACTAAATTCATATGGGGAAACTGTAGCCCTGTATTCACTTTCTGTGTTGTACATTGAAATGCATATGAATAGTGAGTGGCTTGCTTTTTGTCAGTGTTACCTAGAATTACTCACCTAGAATAGTACATTGATGCAGCCCTTCCAGTGTGCTTGCTTGGCCTTGTGTATCAAAGAGACGACTTTTGAAATGTGTTGGTGCAATGGTTGGCATTCCAAATCATCTGCGTTAGAAGAGGGTTATGTGTGTGCATGTAATGGTCCATTTGGGCAGCTGCCCACAGAAAAATTGCAGCTTCTGAATTTTTGACTATCTGTACCTAACATATATTAATATAAACTGTATCAAACAAAGATAAGATATGTAATTCTGAACTCTGCAAATTACAAAGGTTTGATGCAACGCTGGTGGATTCCCCCTTTCACAGATCAATTGCTAGAGCACTGTTGGATCTATGATGTCCATGAACATCCTGGAAAGGCAGAGTGTGATGGCAGCGAAGTGCGCACATTGTTAAAGTGAAGTAAAAGTGTCCATTTACTTAATTCACAACACATTTTGCACACAGTCCACCATCTTTTATCTACCAACAAACCGTTACTGTGCGGGGATTCTCGCTGTGGACCCTGATGGCACCCTTTCTCATTCATTATTATATATTGGATAACGTAATCGCACTAAGAGACAACTATCGGTTAGGAGTATGCCTAGGAGATGATAAAGAGATCGGATTTCGGTTCAAACTTTAAATCAGTGTAATTACTGATACCTTATCCGCAATGGTACAGATTTACTGTTTATGCCCACAACAGCATAGGTGCTACAAGTGACGGGCTACTTGTCAAAGGTGCTCCACAGCCGAAAAGTCCCACGCTGCCATCATCCCACACGTAGACGTAAAAAGGTCTTTGTTGTGCCATTTATTGGATGACCTTTTTTTTTTCTTCTGGTTAACCTTTTGTCAGGGAAAAACAAACATTAGGCTATAAAATGGCACTTTAGACAAGCTTATGAGTTTTATTTTTCTTTCAGCCAAAAAGACAACAATAGTAATAAGGACCCTTTCGTCGACCTGTCATTAGGTAACATTTTTTGAGGTTAGGGCAGCAAACCGAGCTTCATGTGATGCTTGTGAACGCCCTTGCTTCCTTTATTTAGGGAAAGTAGATGGCATACGATGAACTGGATTGGTGTTTTCAGTCACTGCATGGTTATTATTCTTCGAGCTGACGTCATGTCATAGGCATTAGAATTCCAGGCGATTTGCGGTCCTTGCTCTGCCTGTCTCTCAGCGCTACAGGATTGGGGTTGGCTGGGTCAGCACAATTAAGACTCCTAATTCCCACCCTCAGGGCACCTAATTAAAACTCAAACCAAGACAAATGACCTTTGACGCTCCTGCCATCTCATGAGAGTCATAGACTGCAACCCTTCAATTTGGGAGGGATATAACTGGGGAATCAGCCTGCATTCTCCATCATGAAGGAAAAATCTTGGTGTTGAGATGTTGGTTATTTCTGAAAGAGTGACTATTCTGCTATATTTTGTCAATAATCCAAAATTGAGCAGTTGTGTTAAATGATGTGTGATGTTGTATATTAAAAGGATAAGAAAGGACACTGGTTGTAAACTTAAATAACTCTTTTCCTATCATTTTTGTTGTAAGAATCTTCATATTCCATGTTCTCAGTGGCGTGTATGTAAGCGAGTACAGGTATTGATTGTTTTTGCTCAGCTAACACTAATCTAACTATCACTTATAGAGTATCGGTAAGAGATTACGGAAAAGTCGACATTTAGGTCCAAGTCAATTCAATCAATTAGAAAAGGGTGAACACAGTATGTCCATTATGATGAGCGTCCTCTAAAGTAGGTTTGCCCATACATCATAGGCAATCCATTTCAATCTGATTCTTTCCTTCATCCTACAGCTGACGCATGACAACTTGACAACCCTGCCGTGGAACCCTCTTCATGGATCAAAACGGAGAACAGAAGAACACGAAGGCTGTGTTTCTGAGCTGAGCCCGGTTACGGAGGATCTGACCCACATCCCGCACGCCGCCAGTGCATGTTGCCTCTCCAGTTGTTCTCGGACATCTGGTGGAGAGCAGGACTACCCGTAACTATGCACTACAGACGCAAGGACCTGAGCTGTGGGATTTCCAGGAGGAGCAAGCTTCCCCCAGGCAGGACTATCCCTCTGATAATGGGCCTTCTAGTGGCCCTCGCCCAGGGCACTCTGCCAGGGGGCCAGCAGGACACGGTGGTTGAAATGATGTCCGTGGAGCTGGAGGCGTCCATGCAGTCCTTTGCACTGTCCGAGTTTCAGGCCACTCTGGCTGCGGTTGCCAAGGCACAGCCGCCGTCTGTCCAAGGACCTGCGGCAGTGACGGAGGGACTGCACGTTGGCCTCCATGACTCCTCGGCGGTCGTGGGCCAGGTCTTTCAGATGAGGGTTGCACCGAGGCCTGCCAATGGGAGCTGTAACATCCATGTGAGTAACCTGCACCAGGTGGTGTACGACACAGACTTTAAAAATGGATGTGCAGTAGTACCATTAAACATTGTTTGTCTTTGAGTGGTATTGGGACATCATGACAATTGAATACATTAACTTTTTAGTAGCTAAGTATATGAATGTAATGAACATCAGTTCGATTTCCTGGAAATATAAGCATATGATAATATATCAATGACGTTTTGAAGTCCTTATGCTTATCTTGCTACCTCATTTATCTGACTCATCACTCAGCCCTTGCGTGTATTGAAAATGCCTTTTACAGCATTGTCTTTCATGTGGCCATTGTTTCCAGTGTTAACCAAATTTGATGTCACAAATCACAACTATACTAACGATTGTAGTGTATCCAAATGGAAGTGGCCTCTGGCTGCGTGTATAGATTATATTCTAAACGGTAACCAAACAAATGCTTAGTGGCTATTCACTGTGACCTTTTGCTGCTACTACAGATAACATAATTTGTTCTTTAAGCATATGTTAAAACGTACTGTAGGCAAGTGCAATGGTTCCCTGCACCTAAATGTTATCCAATATACATCAGTATACAATAATACATTTGACTACATGTATAATAATAGATATGGAGGAGTAATGTATTACCACAGAAATTGTGAATTTACTGACATAATAATTGCAATAGGCTTATTTATATGCACTTGCCAATTTACAATAGCATTGTCAACCACCATGTCATGGAAACGGTAATGCTCATGTCAGTGTAAGGCTTACAGCAGTGCCAGACACATTTAATAATTAGTGGATTAATACATGTCTGTTCTTTTTTATTTTTTTCAGTGCATCTTTTTTTTAACTTACCATTCAACTTGTTTTAACCAGTTTTAATGGGGTGTATATATAGCTCGCCTCGCTACCTAAATTTCATATTTTTATCATTTCATATGATTACTTTCAGTAATTGCCAGAATGCTGAATTTTATGTTATTGGTGTTTATTATGGCCTCTTTCCTATTTTTATGATCAGCTACCATCAGCAAGAATTTTGAGAGAAAAGCAGTGCATTGTAGATGTTTAAAATGCACTTCTTTTTTTTTTGGTCCAACCTAAGTGGTTCCAATTGCAAAATCAGCATCAACTAGAATATGCCTGTGCTCTGCTTTATCTGCTGCAGCTCACTGCCATGGGGAAGGAGACCTTGGCGTCCTGGCTGCACTGGGACACGGCGCGCTGCGTCCTGTCTGGTATGGCTCTGGAACAAGACAAAGGTGTGCACCATATTGCAGTCACTGGAGGGGAGCTGAATGCCAAGGTGCCCGGCCAGGTGGCGCCTCCCAGCGCCGTCTTTTCTATCGAAGTATTCCCTGAGGAGCGGGCCGACGCGGAACCAGCGCTGCTCGCGCTCCAGTCTGATATCAGCGGCCTCCAGCCCTTCACCTGCGGCACAGAGGAGCATGTCACCGTCCTCACCGTCATCCTCGACGCCGATCTGACAAAGATGGCCGCTATGGAGAGGGTGGCGCTGATGGACATAATGAGGGAGTTCTCCCATGTACCCCTGGAGCACATGTGGGCTGTCCCCGTGGTGAACAACCGCCTTTTTGACATGTCCGCTTTCATGGCCGGTCCGGGAAACGCGAAGAAGGTGGTGGAGAATGGGGCCTTGTTGTCATGGAAACTTGGTTGTGCGCTTGACCAGAGCCGCATTCCAAACATCAACAGTGTCCAGTCTCCAGCCAAGGATGGAAGCATGTCGGCTAAGCTAGGATATCCAGTCGTCGGTTGGCACATTGTCAACAAAAAGCCCAACGGCGTCAGAAGGGTCAGAAGGCAGTTGCACAACACACCCACTCCGCTGCCCTCCTTGCTCCCCCCTACAACTCAGCCTGAGCCCCCTGTTCGTGTGGTTCCCACCCCTACCTCGCCATCCATTGCCCCAGCAACAGAGATTTCTGCTCCACCTGTCCGCGGCCCTTTGCCACTTCCAGTGAAGCCAACCAATAGAATCCGCGATCAGATAGCCCACACACCTGTGCCAGGCCCTCCTCAACCCACCAGAATAATGGGAACCACCAGCTCCATGCCCATCCAGCCCACCATGACCAGACCTACAATTATTGAAGCCACCGCGTTGCCGACCCCACCGAGCACCACCAAAAAGCCTCGACCCGTCGCAACCAAGAAACCCAAGATACCTAAGATACCCAAAACCACCATCCCAGCTCCCAGAGAGCCTAAACCCACAATAGCGAAGGCCCCTAGACGCCCTACTGTCGTGTCTGTGGTTCCAGAAGAAAACCAAAGACCGACGATCCACAACCCCATCGATGAGGTGAACGCCTGGGTCGGGACATACTTTGAGGTCAAGATTCCGCCTGACACGTTCTACGACAAAGAAGACGGCACCACCGATAAACTGCGTCTGAGCTTGAAGAAGACCCCCAA
The DNA here is from genome assembly GCA_027122715.1 of Trisopterus minutus. NCBI lineage: Eukaryota > Metazoa > Chordata > Actinopteri > Gadiformes > Gadidae > Trisopterus > Trisopterus minutus. The sequence continues at coordinate 7,773,295 of JAOPUD010000001.1, forward strand.
CGAAGCGGTCACGGAAACCTCTTGGATCCAGTTCAACAGAACCATCCAGTTGTTGTACGGCCTGCCGGAGTCTCAGCACGAGGGCACCCACGAGTACTTCATGCTCGCTACCGATAAGGGTGGCGAGAGTATCATGGATGCCTTCGAGGTTCACGTCAATCGTTGGACAGCGAATGACAAACCCTCTGTGGTGTTTTCGGCGCGCTTTCACGGCGACCCGAAAGCTCTTAACGACGATGTGCAGAAGAAGATTCTCCTGACAAAGAAATTGGCCTATGCCCTCGGGGACCGCAACAGCAGCACCGTGACGTTGAGAAGCATCACCAAGGGGTCCATCGTGGTCGAATGGACTAATAACAGTCTCCAGCAAAGCCCTTGTCCAAAGGACCAGATCACTGTGCTGAGCAACAAGATCTCTGATCCCCAGGGCAAGCCCAAACTGCCCTTCATTAAAGCCATGGAGCCAGAGTTCAAGCCCATTAACATCTCAATCCGTGGCACTAATAAATGTCAGAGCTACACGTTTGTGCCTCCGGGTGAGGTGCCGGCGCCCGTTCCCCCGACGGCCACACCCCCCCCAGGCACGGGCCGCAGGAGCAGTGACGACGTCTACCTCCACACCGTCATCCCCGCCGTGGTCGTGGCCGCCCTGCTGCTGATCGCGGGGGTCATCGCCATGGTGTGCTACCGCAAGAAGCGCAAGGGGAAGATGACCATCGAGGAGCAGGCCACGTTCATCAAGAAGGGGGTCCCCATCATTTTTGCAGATGAATTGGATGACTCCAAGTCCCCCCCTTCCTCGAGCATTCCCCTGATCCTCCAAGAGGAAAAGCCCCCCCTCCCTCCCCCGGAGTATCCCAACATGGCGGGCCCCCACAGCACCCTGCTGAACCAGGACCTGCTTGAGGAGTACTCCATCTACCAGGACGAGGATCCCAACGCCCCGCCCTACCAGCCCCCTCCTCCCTTTACCGTCCCCATCGAGGGCAAAGGGTCTCGACCCAAGAACATGACCGCATATAGGTCTCCACCCCCCTACGTGCCCCCCTAACACTCACTGGGGGTCGCGGGTTTAGGATGTGGGAGCAACTTGGGGATTGCTTATTTGTACGGAAACTCTCACAAAAGTAATTTTAACATGTGCTCAAATGAGATTGCTTTGACTTTGTAGGAGCAGGCAACCATGCCCATATATGTGAACATCTTGGATAAAGACAGATTTTCTTGAATGCTGCTGGCCAAGGACAAATGGAAAAGGAAAACGGTTATCCCAGCAGTCTTTTTGTCATTCTTCAGTTCTGCTACCAATTTCCTTTTTTCTTTTTCTTATTTTTTGCCAAGAAGAGTCAATTTAATCTCTGGTGTACTGTTTCTATTGTATAGAAAATAATAAACCAAGAAAGACTGCAACCTAGAGGTGTTTGGAGAAAATGTCACAATGACAACAGACTTAAGACTCTCCTCAGAAATGGAAATCTTTATACAAATTCTGTATCATCCTTACCTGTTTTCAAGGCCAGGTTTACTAAGAGTTTGCAGCAGTTATTTTCCAAAGGGGAAATCTAAAATACCAAATTCAAAGCATGATTACATTTTATTTACATACATTTTTACATTTTGATTTTTAATATTTGATCCTAACTTGTTGACTTCAAGGCTTTGCTCCCTCTTGACCATAACACACGCAAACCTTGCAATTCTGCAAAATCTTGCTAAGTTGCGCACTTTGTGTCTTGAAGCAATGAACGTTGTAACTAGAGGTGCACTAAGGACCGTTTTGTTTTTAACACCAACCATGACTGATATTACTTCTTATACAGTAAAGAATAAAGCATTAAACTGATCATGTCTACAGATGTAGCCTAATTTAAGTTGCATAATAAATGATGACATTTTATTTTGTACTTGCCACTGGCCCTGCCTGGGATATTGAAGGATGGGTTTCGACGTTGCCATTTTCAGTACAAACATTGTGTTGTCAACACTTAACAAAGGGCCGATGAGGTGCTTAAAATTGGATTGCGCAGAGGAACCCTGCAACAACCAGGAAGAGGCGGATCTTCAGTGTCAACATCCAATGGGATTCGTGTACGTGTGTGTTCTGGGGAGGGGCATTCAGTACTGTATACCGACTGCTCTGCCTCTATCCAAGGTACTGTATGTTCAGTGGGCTGTGTTATCAGTGTCCGGTGAGGCACAGGGACAAGTGTATGTACATAATGGTTTGCTTGTGAAATTGGAAGACTGCATAATGTTAGTGTTTTTTTTTCAGTATCAGTCGGGGAATGGGATGGGGCCAGGGAGAATCGTTCTATTTTTTAATCGTCTGTCTCTAGATTTATGATCACACAATCATAAAAAAAAATGAAAATTACTTTATAGTGTGTGGAGGTAATGAAAATATTTACTTGCCCATTACTGGAGAAAACATTGCATCATCATGTTGAGAATATGATGGGGGGGGGGGGGGGG
>JAOPUD010000001.1:7804526-7816005 GCA_027122715.1 Trisopterus minutus
TCTTGCTTGTCCCCCCCCGCTGCTCGCCCACCCCCGCTGGTTGTTTCCCCCACACTGAGCTTCTGAAGGTGATTGGCAGCGAGGATGAGGCCCACGGCGGTACGGACGGAAGCAACCAGGGAGCAAAACAACCCCCAGGATGAACTGGTTCGTCTCTCGCCGTTGCAGACCCTGAAACATTTGGTTGAATACGTTTGAATGGATTTTAGAGTTTGCGGTTCCCGATTGAATTTAAATATCAATTCTTAAAAGGGCTCAAATCTACCGCAAACCCTGTGTTTCGTGATGAGTGCTTCTGAGAGGAAAGAGACTGTTCCATTGGACGGGTAAATTAAGTACCTTTACCCGTCTCAGAGGTGAGTCCACATGTGGGATGAGCTTTATTGGGTTTATATTTATAAGAGACAGCAAGACAAAGAACAAAGGAAATTGCAATGTGACTCAATTTGAACATTTGAGACACTTTATTCACCTCTATTTACTTTTATTTATCTTCCATGCTTTCCATACTACTCCATTACTGCCCTGTATTCTTCACTATGGTTCGCCATAAAATATTCGAGCAGACCTTCACCAGGTTTCCGCAGTTTAAGGTTTCCCAAAGAAGGCTGTAGCGTTAGATACCAATAAAGGTTTTATCCTATTTTCCCCAGACTCATTGTTTAAACTTGGCAATAACCCTAAACCAATTAGCCAAGACAAACAGAGTAAGCATAATTTGATGGAGATGCCAGACAATGGCAATTTATGTGACAGACAGATTGGATCGTTTAAATGAACTTCTTACATCTAACTACCAACATGTTACAATCACAACCACAATAACAATAATGCAGCAAAGGAGATTTGGTTGGTTTTTACCCATCTGCCCAGCATCAAAGCAAAGGGAAAAGTGAGCGTTTCATTCTGCGGTTCATTGTGTTGCACTTTCATGATGTTACAGCCTCACTATTCTGTTCCCTGTGCTCACTAGGCCTGCTCTAAAACACCTCCCTTGTGTAGAATACATCATAAACAATGCCTTTAAAATATATTTGCAGTCACGTTATATTTCAAACCCATTCTGTTATTTAGCAAATAAAACTTCATGAAACAGAACGCTGAATAAACTATAGTCATTCAGCATTTCAAAATTATTAATGTTAATGATGCAACACAAAACAAATATATGACAGGCTTATAGAGAAATTGCATGGAATTGGGTGAGAAGGGATAGAGCATCTAAGTCCCAACAGATCAACATAGGGGAGAACAATGCATGAAGGATGGCAATGCATACAGCCCAATATCCATACAGCCAACGTATATCACTTAGGGTTTTCCCAAGTTTTGGGGCTGAATGCAAGGGCTTCCAATGTAAAAGCAGCAACTGGCATTCATGAATATAGAAGAGGGTTCTGGCATCAAATGGAAACACGAAGGGTTGTACAGGGATTTTGGTTCTGAAACGGAAACTAATTCTCAGTCGGAATGGAACTTGTAACACAGAAGATGGGCTGCATTTTACATCCCTCATGTGAAAAGCACCCTTTGTTTGGCTAACAAAAGGAATGCAAACCTCTGCTCGATTTTGACGCCCCTACCAATGACAATTAACTTGTTATTTGTACTGTTTGTGCCATGGACGTCCTCTGCATTATGCATGCCAGAATAATCACAGAGTTATTTGGTAAATATATTCAGAGCATACACCTGCCTGTCAAACCCGTTGGCTGATGGAGGCGGGGAGGACCCAGATGAATTGCATATCTCCTAACCAACACTATCATTACTGCCAAAACGCTGATGCTTACAAATTGAATCAAGAACAGTAACTGTGGTTTACTTTGCTTGGAGTTAAATGTCGCCTCCGATTCTTTTAACGTGCAGTCCTACAAAAGTGTTGCACGCTGCCGGTCTCCTATCCGCCGTGCTTATACGTTGACTTTAAATCCCTAAAGACTGGGCTGCATCAAGGTGTCCATGGGTGAGCCACCAGTGCCATTGAGTGATAAGCCTCCCGCCACAAGGGCCCTGACCTTAGCACGGCTAATAATGGCATGGCTATTATTACCCTCAATGCTAACAACCCCTTTCTCCCCGATGTGCCTGCTGGGTCGCCACACACCCGGTGATAGGAGCTTTCTGTCAGTGCCGGCCGTTCGAGCAGCTAATTAAAAGACAATGGCATAGCGCCACATCGCCAGTGCGAAGCTAAAGTATGTCCATGTTGGTGGCGACTCAGAGCAGAGATTGGATGTCGCGGTTCAGGCGCAACGAGCCGACGTTCCCCTCGTTACCTCCTCTCACCTGTGCATTTACGGCTGGTGTCCTCTCTCTTGGACGAGCTGAGGAGCCGGCAGTCAAAGTTTTCCTCCCAGAACTCTGCGAACCACACGTTCCTGCGGTTGTTCTCCAGCGTGAGTCCGATGAAGTATTCGTCGAATCCTGGTGGAGAGGGGGGGGGGGGGGAACGCGGTTTCAGATAAATAGGAAAAGAAACGTTAACTCAAAGTGATGCGCCCAACCAGGGGGAAGAGAGGGGCGGGTTTTCCCGTGAACTTTAGGAAGCAAACCGGGGATACTCTTTCATCATAATGTGACCACTGTGGTTTCCCTTCCTATCAAGCCCTGTGGATCTTTAGTAATTTCTTTCATCCAGGAAATAACATTAATTTTAAAGACAGGATGCATAATAAATAACTGGGGAACCGGATTAGTGCCACAGCCTGTTGCCACAGCTTGCTCGGTCCTGTAGGTGCTGAACATTTTGTTTGCTTCGTGATGTTCATTAAAACACAGCTGGATCCAAGGTATGGGCCATTAATTTTGTTAATAAGTACAACGCAGAATTCAGTGGAAGTGTGTGCACACAGTACTAGCTGAGGGGGGTACAGTATGTTTGCCAGCTCTAATAGAGCCACGAGGATGCTTGTATCTCGCTTCCTAAGAGCTTTGTTTATGCTTCTTCTGAAGGTTCCTATGGACATATGGATCTAACACGCAACACGCTCATTAGAACAACATCAGGCATAATTATGTGAGCATTCTCTTTTTCATTAATGATGTCCATGTGTACTTCTCATAGGAGCAAATTAAGTCATTGAATCATACGGAGAGTTGCCATTGGATAATCAGCATAAATTACATTTAAATTTACATCAATGACAACCTTTTATCCTTAGGGGGCTTCAAGCCTCCTGACCTATATATTGTCTTCAACTGGACATCCCTGATTCAAGCAAGTGTGATAAAAGTATCTTTAATGCAATAATGGTTATTAAAAATGCCCTGCTGGACAGAGCCATCACAAGACCGCATGCTGGGAAGCCACTATTCTACCGGTTTGGTTTTTTGGTTTCCTCAAACAAAAACACAATTACCAGTCATTTCCCTATTTCATCGAGACACGGTCACCTAGGGGCAGGGAGGCTCAGGCGGGCATCTGTCTGCGTTTGGCGGTCGTGTACCTTTAATGGACGAGCGTTTGGGCAGTATGGTGATAGCCCCCACAGCAACCTCCTCTAGCTGGTGGATGGGGCTGCCCTTGGCACCCCAGCTGTCAGATCCAATCCACAGGAAGTGGCCCACTTGATTGGCCCTCTTGGTGGCGTTAAGAACTCCCCTGGTAAGAACATCCACGTGTGAGTTGCATTGCGGAGGCTCTCCGAATAAGGTAGGGCGTCAATCTGAATGTCTTAGTGGTGCCGCGAGCTACGGCGACAAGGCTTATGCAAAACATGTATTTATAGTGTTTTTGCAGAGAAAAAAATAACAATATTCTTGAAAGCATAACAAGTGTTCGAAATGTGAAAAAGTGTCTCTGTTCATGCTATGAGTATCAACATAAATCGAATTCCCACAGTATATAATAAAAACAAATGTGTTCATTTTATCTGACTCTGTTTCCTATGGATATTTCCCAAGGGGCCCTTGTAAATGAACAGTATTTCTGGTTTTCCAAGATAATTTGACATGTTTGTCTAACCACTGTACACACAGTAAATCTGTTTTTGCCTCCGGCTCATTGTAGTGCGGGAAGGGGGGGGGGTGGCGGTGTTTCTGTTGATCCACAGAGATTAAAAACCTGGATATGGCAGCCCATCAACACCCCCTTGAACAACGTGGATGATGTTCACGCCTCACCGTATGTCTTCTTCACTGGCGAAGATGACGACTGCCCTTGAGTGCTGGGTTTCCAGCAGCTGTTGGACGGCCTTGTCGTAATCCTCCAGCTTGGAGTTATGGGGAATCCTCAAAGACTGAGCGATGCAGATCCCCCCTTTGAAAGGAAGCAAAGCAAACGAAGGATAAGGGACCTCGCGGATATGCTTACCCACCTCCGCTCCTCACGTCACGTTCTGATGCATAACCCAATCGTCTTGCTTTTCCTTCAGTCCGTCACCCACTCACGCTTTCATTCATTGTGTTTGTCCTCGGTTTGACGCCTCAACCGCCCACTCGTTCATCAGTTTATTCACTCAACTTCTCGTTTTATCAGGTCAATTATTGATCCCATCCGTTCACTCCTTTCCTCCTTCACTCCAACCCAGGACAGAAGCACAGTAGAAATTATAAAAGTCTGAATATATTTTTTTCTCCCAGCTCAGCTGTGAAGGATTTTTTCGAAATAAAACAAGATCATGCATTCTGTAGACTATCTAATAGGAAATCCTACTGTGACAGATTAAAAAGGAATTCCATTAAACAATAGTACATCTTATATACAGTATATATAAATCCAGGCAAAACTTATCTTGCCAGATAAATGTTTTCACCGTCCTCACCAATTCAGCCCTTAACTCAGGGACAGTGGTTTCCTCCACTCAGCAGAGAGGGTCCAGGTTTATGACTGCTACAGTATATACTAATCCAATAATCCACCCCTACAGTGCTACAAGTCGCAGATCGACACTACGAGACAGATAGGTATTAGCGATCCCTGCCATTGGGAGTTTTGTGTGTATTATCTCATCATACTGGTTGCTGGGTGGAGCAGATAGCATGGAGCAGCTACTGAACAAAGAGGATATTAATGATGACAATAAATCATTCCCAGACAGGTCATCACTAATGAGTTTGTACAGGTTGAAGGGGGGATGATTGCCGCCATGGTTCGCTAAATAGTTGCCAGATATTTGGCGGGCAGTTTGTGACGACCACCTTGCTTGAACTTTGCTCGCAAATGTCCTTGAGTTGATAGAAGTGGGATAATGGTTTCCTGATAACCCGTTGTTGTGTGACGAATACACTGGTGTGAGGAGGAACCATTAGCAACACATAAGGTCATAATATCATTGCGTGTTGCTGGAGCTGATGTTTCATCTTCCACACGTAAGATCTATATCAATAGGAACTACGATGCTGCTATGACGAACACTTCACATGTCAACTTTGAAACCCACTCGTGTAGGCTGGGTTCAAAAACAACACGCACAAGGTAGGCTTTTGGCTGAGTCAGGCCCTTAGCAGCTGTAAAAAGTGTGTTGGAGCTGGAGCATCCACATGCTAACAAGTTGAACAGGTTTACTGACTAATGGCGGTACACAAAGGCTTTTACCCAAAGCGAGTTTAAATTATTAAGGAGCAGGTAGGGGTTGGGCATGTTGGTCAAAGATAGTGAGGTGGCGGAAATGGAAGAAAGTGGAACAGTTTAGCTGCTAATCTTAAAACCACTACACAGAAAAGGGACTATTTCTCTCTTCTCAATAGTGAGGCCAAAAGGAACAAGCAAGCTTGTGAATACTAAGTGGGAGAAACCAGGAGGAAAAGATCAAGCCTTACCTATGGCACAAGTCAGATCAACAGATTGTCTGCTTCAGCACAATCTAGCTAGCTTGACTCAATCGAAACCGATGGAAAATATCAATAGTCTACTCAGGCCATTGACATTTCTTTGATCCAACCATTAAATATACAAAACGTGAGAAAAACGAGAGTCAGTTCATTATCGTTCTCCTTAGACTCCTAATTACTTTAATGTAAACAGCTTTTAGTTGGCAGAACATACTTTCCTAGTTCCCTTACTGCAAACCTTAGCAAATAGCTATGGGACTGCTGCTGTGAATCACCTATCCAAATGTTGGCTAGGAAGAATCCTCGTTAGGCGTATAACAAACATGTGGGAATGTTGTGGTTGTTTTTTTTGGAAATCCAACCCAAATAGACCCACAAAAACAAAGCAAAAAGAAAGAACAGAACTGGCCTGGCTGATACTAAGGGGATTTTGCTTTATGGGGACAATGAAATATGCATGGTGTCTTTAGTGTGGAGCAGCCTGGGCTTTTCTGCCTCTCGGAGGAACGATAGCTCCCTTTCAGTTGAGATTCCACTACCCAGACATTCTTTAGGGCTTAGGGGACCTGGGATTATGATACTGTACATTTGAGCCTTTCCATTTGGGGAAGGTGTATAGTGTCACCGAACACTGAATAATGCCCGAGAGGGGAAATGTTGAAGTTTGCAGATATCACTGTTGGACAATGTCAGAAATGAATCATATATAAAGCATCATAAATAAATATAAATATATATATATATATATTATCTGGTCAACAGCGACTCTTTTGGAATATATAACAATAACAGCGTAGCAGACATCGAGAGGGAGGGCAGAGAGCACGCAACTACCCACCAGAGACCGTCCTAAAGGCTGCTGACCGGCGCTTCAATTATTTAATATCTCTTCGGTCAGGCAGAGATTTCCCCCCGTCTGTCTGTCAGTAAGATCAGTCAGGCTGGGGGAGAGAGGGAGACCTGGCAGATGTAAATGCCAGGCCTGTCTGGGTGTTGCCACTCCGGCGGGTTTGGGGTCAGACTCAACACACCCTGCCAGTGGGAGCTGTGCTGTAGTCATACCACCCCTAGCAGGGAGATGTGTGTGTGTGTGTATGTGTGTGTGTGTGTGTCTTCGTCGCACATGACATTCAAAAGAGTGGAAAGATATATAGTTTGGTGTGCGCGCACACATACCAGCGATGACTGCCATGCACAGCATTGACTTGCACCTGTTAAATATTCTGTGATGCCAAATGCACGCAGTAAGTGGGAGAGAGACGCAGCAATAAGGCCATTCTCCGTGGGTCCAACCCGTCTCAATCAGAACGAGGGTGACTTGGACTCAACAGTCACCTTCTCTCTCCTCATGCAGTTCCATGCCGCGAGGTAATCCATAACGATCCAATTACATTTATCATCCCCGGCTCCCGGATGGGTAGACATTCCACCTTCAATTCCCTCTACCCTGCAGACACACACACACACACAGGCGATCTGAAAAAGGACATAAGAAATCCCTAACCCTATTGCAATTCAGAATGTTATTTACAGTGGGAACTTGCACTGAGAAAGCACACCAATGGCAGGCTGCTGCAACCTCTTTCACAATAGTGTTTTTATAAAGTTTTATCAGAGGGAACCTAAGGTACAACATGTGCCTGAACCCAGATGGAAACAGACAAAGCAATCATGGCAAACATGTGTAACAGAAAACTGCAGAAAACGAAGTCAGAGAAGACGGGAAGGCAAGTCAGGGAAAAGATCGATAAGCATTGAACAGCGCCACGGTCTGAACTTGCTGTAATGGCAGCCCTATTGCATTAGTCTGCTGGAAGGTTCTTGAAGAGTGAAGAAAGAATTCTGCTAATGCGTCTGACATTTCATGGGAACCCAGCAGAGCAGTTACCGGTACAAAAAGGAGAATCTAGAGGAGAGAAAAAACATCTTGTGAGCCCGATCCTTGGCATTGTGTTCCTGTAACCATGCAAGTCTGCCTGGAAATCCAACCCTTTCCCATTTCCTCCCTTGTGATCGTGCCTCTCCCGATTCTAGGTAATACACAAGACATACATTGAGTTGTTGTTGTTGTTGTTGTTGTTTCCTGCAATCCCTCACACGCTGTCACCGTGCCTCCCCCCCAAGTGCCTTTGATCTATACGTGTGCTTATGGTGTTCCGCAATAAAAGGCTTCACGACAGAATACAGCACAGAGGCGTTCATCCAGGAGCCAGGAAACTCAGTGCCAAGCCTTCAGTGTATAGAAATGCAAAACAGTGTCTTGTGACTGCATCTCAGTGGCGGTGATGTGCCGATAACAACAATGTTCCATAATTTTTCCGTCCTCTTCAGCAGCAGTTTGAACATCTCGTTACATTAGTGTGCATTAGTGTGAGACGCACCACTCTTCATTAAGGGGAGGAAGGGGAGGGGGGGGGAGGCATGTTGACATGACAACGGAGATACCAAACGGTTTCCCGCAAAGACGCAGCGCCCAGAAAGGGTTAATGAGAGCTCCAGAAGGCAGGTTGCACTTTGGGCCGACGTCCCTCTCCGCAACACCAACTGCAGAACCACAAACAGCATTTTGAAGCACGCTGAGTGATCACACTGGCCATGATTGCAACCGGATGAAATATTCATGACTGTTGAACTTCTAATCATCATGTCTGCGCCACAGCGATAGCATTAGCTTTTTTCTTCATTTTAGTGGGCTTACCCTCGCGTGACTGTCAGAGGAGAGCGCGTCCAGTCCCAGACGAATGGGTATTGGTTCAGAATCTGGGGGGGGGGGTCAAGGTGGGATCCAGGAGGCAGCTTTGTTCTGTTGAAGGTGAACATTGCGACGAGGAGTGGGGGAATGAGCCATTTACATATGGAGTGTCATTTAGAGAGATGTTAATCAAAGTAGGCTATGGTGACTCATCCATTCATATGCAAATTCACCTTTACCCTTTTCTTTATGCTTATTACATCGAGGCAGTTTGTATAAATGTACTGTGCTTAGAAACAAGGCCAGTGTATTGGCTAAAGTAGTGGGTTCGATCAAAGACCGCTTGCATCCTTGAGCGAGATGCCACACCCTGAATCTGTATTCAGTGTGAGTGACTTTGGAGAGACAGGTCCACCGAATGAGTTGAGCATAAATAGTAATACAGGAGTGCACTCCATTGAGAAGTGACAGGTTATACGGTCAGGGGGTCATTTCAAAGTTGCATATTCATAAATCCTCCATGAGGATGATGTCAAAGGGGGCAAAAATGTGTGGAGACACTGCGAAGCCGTTCCAAGCTGTTAATTAAATCACATCACTACTACTAATTGGAAACATCCCCGCTATATAGAATATGTTTTAATGGTTTAGAACGAGAGAAATGACTGCTGCAATGACTTCACCAAAGTCGCGAAGGGTTTTCTAGCTTATGACTTGTGCGTGGGTCAGAATGGATTAGAATTAATTGCATTGAATCGTGTTTGGTGTTATACAACATTTCTAAGAACTATAGGCCGGTCTGTTTTGTATCTGATTGCTGTTGCTGGGAGAAAACAGACGTGGAATCTGAAATAATTACTCTGAGGGGCTGAAGCAACGGAGCAGCAACGTTGCAGTGTGCTTCCCATAATGGGCTGGCTTACATTCATTATTTGCACCGGCAATAGATGTTTTCCATGGTTGTAAGACACAGCTCCTCATTGCATGTATTGTGTGCAATGTGTGGCAACAAGTCCTTCCCCCATCACTTATTTCATCTGCGCTAGAAACCTTCATTTTTGGCAGCTAGGCTTTCATTTGCATAAACGCTTATAGTGTACTGTTGTGTATCAGAGTGAGAAGTGTGTCCTCCAGGGTAAACCCCACTCCCAAAGCCTCAGCAACGCTAAAACCACGGACCCAAAGGGCTGCGGTCACTTAGCGTGGCGGTTATAGAGATTGTCTTCCAATCCGGAGGGGTGGCCGGTTAAGCCCCCCTTCTGCAAATCGCCAGAGTACCGGTGTCACCCGGGTCAAGAATGAACACCTGCCGCCAGCCAATGGCTGATAGATTTGACCATTTGCCAGGAACCAAAGAAATCTGGGGTTACATATTAAAACGATGGCTTGGCCGAAGGATCGTTCCGCTCTGGCAGGTGAAAAGATAAAATAAAGAATACAAATTTTGGGACCGTCGGTGTCCCGAAGAGAAGCCATCGTCCTTCAGGTGGACTCTTCCTTTGTTCATGTTATCATTTCATTACTCCCCTCTCACCTGCTTCCTTGGAGAGCTGTGTGAAGGCCTCCACTCCCTTCTCCCCGTAGCTGCCCTCTGAGGCGATGGTGGAGACGTAGCTCCAGCCCAGGGAGCGGATGATGTCCACCATGGCCTGGGCCTGGAAGGAGTCCGGGGGCACCACCCGGGAGAAGAAGTCGTAGCGCCGGTCGTCACTCAACTCGGGGGCCGTCGACGCATAGCTGATCTGAGGAATCTGGTGCGTGAGAGACAGCGAGGCAGAGAGGCAGACAGACAGACAGACAGACAGACAGACAGACAGACAGACAGACAGAGAGAGCGAGAGAGAGAGAGACATGAGAGAGTGGGAAGAGGAAAGAGGAGGTAGCAGGGTTATTATATTGTGTACAGGAGCATTAAGGCACGATGCTAGTTTTGTTAGTTGCCAGGGCGACCAATCTGACAAATCACATTTCCACCGGCTGGGTTATAAATACATGGGAGAATATCACTGGTGTTTCTCTAGTTTTTATGAGGTTCCATCACGCAGATCTCTGTTATTGGAAACAACTCGGGCAGTCCCACCAAGTTGAACGGAAGAAGAAATTCTGAGGACAACCCAAATGTTCAATAATGAATTGTAACATTTCCAAATACTCATCATCATATCCTGTCTATCATCACATATCCTGTCATATCATTCTACCATCTCAAAACTGATAAAGATTGTAGTCATCTTTTAAAAGGTATGAATACAACTTGTGTGGTAAACAGGTGACGGTGTGAAGCTGCAAGTGAAAGGCTTCTTACGTCTTTGCCTTTTGGCTGAATCCCTCACCACAGTGTGGGTGGTTTTTCAATGGAGCTAGAACATCTTGGCGCAGGTTAATGTGTAAAATAATGTAATATGATGTATACAAATAGCACTGGCTCGTTCTCATAGTTACATGAAGGCATATGGACAAATTCTACCGATGACATGTCATCTGAAAAGCGTCATTCGAAGATCAAACATTTAATGTCCTTATTGACACTGTACATCACGGCGTCTTTGTTACAGATGTAGTCAGCATGTAACAACCTCCCACAACGCGTATGTTATATGCAATATAATGATGAAAATTATGTAACAGATTCATCCTGAACCGACCCTAGTGTGGAACCTGCTTTTTATTATTCCTAACCTTAACCCATTGGGGAACTGTATGCTTTTCCAGACAGTTATTAAATATGACATGTTGTTACATGTCTCATTATAACACAGCACTCAGTCGTGTGATTACACTGCAACTGGACACTGTAAGGTAAAGTGTAACCATCCCCCTTTTTGTGATTTCATTCTGGTGTTTTTATTTGCTGATTAACAACCTGCCCTGCCGTAGCACGACTTCCTGACACCCCAGCGCAACGTTGCCATGGCAACCCGCCATCAGGTGGGTGCAGCCAGGTGGAAGCACACTGGTGTATTTTTAAAAAAATCCAGTGCACCACCACCCAACCCCTCCCCTCCCCCTCCC
>JAOPUD010000001.1:7912097-7924797 GCA_027122715.1 Trisopterus minutus
CACACACACACACACACACACACACACACACACACACACACACACACACACACACACACACACACGCACACACTTTTACCATCTCACATGACTTGACTTTAATTTAGTTCAAATTAGGTAAAATAAGTGTGAAATACTGTATGTGAAATAATACTCTCATAAACTTTATTTACATTCATTTTATTATTTAATATGCTATAAACTATTTTCATATCATCTTACATATTATTATTATTATAAATATGATCAATATTATCTACTGTATAACAGCTAATGAAACAACGCCCCCTAGCTGTTTTCTAAGAAGCCTTCCGTGGCCTGTTGTATTGTCATATTATGTATGCCGTGTGTGATGATGATGATCTTACCACCCTGGAGCGGGCCACCACGTCTCTGACGCTGCGCAGCATCATATCCTCCACCTGCACCAGCCACTTCTCCACAGCTCCCCGGGCCTCCGAGGTGGAGATGAGCTGGATGAGCTCAACACGCTCGCCTTCACTACTGTACATGGCCTGGGAGGACATGAGGAACACATTCAGAACCAGTGTGTGTGTGTGTGTGTGTGCGTGCGCGTGTGCGTGTGTGTGTGTGTGTGTGTGTGTGTGCGTGCGTCTCTTTGACTCTGTGTGTGCACCTAACTTGCCTGGATATCCAGATTTGGAAGGAAGTCCAGTTTGGAGATGCCTTCGAAGCACTTCTTCAAATGGGGTTGCACACGCAGCGGATCCTTCGTCTCCGAGAGGATCTCCAGCATTTCATCGTTGGACAAGAAGAAGAAACTAGAAAGGAAGAACACAGAGGTGGTGAGGTGCTTCTCAAAGGCAATTTGTGCAAAGAAGAAGAATGACAAACACACAAAGAAAAGGAGGAAGTAGGTACCGCGGAAAGAAAAGACGCTTCTTCTCCAAGTACGCGTTGAGGCCCTTCATGATGGTATCCAGAAGACCGTTGGAATCATGGAGTCGCTCAAGCAGCCCAGGCAGAGAGGTAGCTGGTAGAATCTACAAGAACAAATCATCCACATTCACACAACAAGTTATTTTGATCACAGAAAAATAGTTATTTTACCAAGAGCAGCCTTTTTGTGATCAGATTTCCCCGACCACCTACCCTGGGGTCCTTGACACAGTGCCTCATGACCTCCCTCCAGTTTTTGTCCACAGCCTGGAAGAGCCTCCCTTCCTCTGGCATCTGCTGCATGATGTCCTCAGAGGAGAAGATGGGCTCCAGGTAGAGCCACTGGGCCTGCACCTTCAGCCACTCGTCGATGGTCTCCTGGATTCGGACCAGGCGCTCCTCCCACAGCTGGAGGACACGTCATCGTCAACATGAGCCCCGTCGAATTCAATCACACCGTGACAACTTTAATGGTCATCAGCTCGTTGGTGGGAAACATAGACCTCTGGCCGACCTTAATCCTGGCCTCAAAGGGCTTGATGAAGGGCGACCCCCTCATGGTCTGAGTCTTGATGATCTGGTCGTCCATCATGGTCTGGATCTCGTCCACCGCCGTGAGGATGGATACGCCGCTCTCCCTGTAGGGGTAGTGGTGGAAGGAGATCGAGTCCCAAATCTCCACCATGGCTTGCATCGCCTTCTCCAGGGAAAACTCCTGCATAGACACACACACACACACGTGGACACACACACAAGCGCACACACACACACACACACACACAGAAAGTTAACAGTTAACAGTTGGCCGGCTGTATATATTATTATTTGTAGTAATAATTATATAATAATTATAACTATACATCTACATTTTTGTTCTCTATCATACTTTTATTGAAACAAAAAAGTAATCTAGTAGTAAATGACTGCAATATTACTATTTTGTTCAGAGAAAGTGTTTTGATATGTAAATATAGTCACAGGCCGGTTCTCTTACTTTGCTAGCAGAAGCGCTGATGGACTCAAACTGTTCCAGGAAAGGAGCCAGGTTTTGCTTAAGAACTTTGCGCAGTGTGGTGCCAGAGTCTGGAGTGAGGTCATACTCCACGATCTCAGACATCTGTTGCCAGTGGCGTTCTCTGACCCCGGGGTTACACAGGATGGTCACCATAGGGATATGTTCCTGTTGAAAAGACCCCCACTTAAGGTGAATATTTGCTATGAACAAACTTGACTCAGAGGCATACAGGGACATGAGTTACCTTGAACTCCTTTATTTGATCCAATACCCGAGAGCACATGAGGATAATGGGATTCTCCTGCTTGCTCTGATCCTCCTGCCTCTGCTTTGGTTTGCCACCGTCTGGCCCTTTCTCCTGTTCCTGATCGGCCTTCTTCTGTTTCTGCTGGAAGGACTTGAGCATCTTGTAGCTCTCCCTGAACAACTCGTCCACCTCAGTTTCCATGCCCTCTCCGTTGAGGTCCAGGAAGGAGCCATCCATCCACCTGGACACAATGACGCATCACCGACCGCTGCGTGGAACTTCCACTTAAAGCATCAATAATTAAAATTATGAATTAATAATGAAAAGAAAAATCTGGTCCTGCAACGTGCCCTTAAAACAAAGTCGATAGAAGTCGTAGAAAATTTGGAATCTTTGGAAAAACCGGATAAGAACCTCTTCTCAGAGCGCTGCCACTTCTGCACCAGTCCAAACAGTGCCTGGTACGGTTCAACGTCCTCCTTGATAGCTTCGAGTTCAGGGTAACAGGTGAGCTCCCATTTGTAGAGGGCCTCCTCTTTATTAATAAACTCGATGGCTTCCTCCGCAGAGTGGAGTATTTTCTGGACCGTTCTCACGTCTGACAAGTACTGTCAAAACAAAAACAAAATATATCGTGTGATATCGTTGTTTATGTGGTGCTGCAATTAATAAAAGAAAATTAAAGACAACCACTTTAATGATTTGAACAGCTGTTAAAATGGTTATTATTAATATATGAAGTAACGCGCTCAAACTAACTAGACTTCTTTATATAACTTAACTGGGTGCTGAATCCCACTCGTGAAATTATTTCATGAAAGCCAGGACAGCACTAGCAGTTGCATTCAAAACTTTTAATCGCCAGCAACAGACGTTTCAGCAGAAGGGCGCACGCTTCTTCAGCGTCTAATGGCGATGAAAAGGGTATACCTGCTGGGCCATGTCCAGCTCTGAGCATTCTGCGAACGCCTCCATCCTGCGTCCCACCTTCTCCAACTCCACCATAAGCTTCTCCCGCCTGAGCAGCAGCTCCTCCTTGCCCTTGCCCTTAGCCTTCTCTATCACCTGGACAGGGGGGTGAGACGGGAACACCCACAATCATCATCACCATCATCATCATCCTCATCATCATCAAAATAGAAAAAAATGGCGAAAAATAAATTGAGTCTGTGTGCCAGACATAGACTCGAGATGAGACCTCATTGTTGAGTTCAAAGACAGGAAGGATGTTCTGTGGCCACAGGAAGACGGTGGAGTTCAACTCCAGATACTCTGGCTGAAAGACGTGCACGTCCAGTAGATAACCCAGCCTACGGTAGGCTTCCTGTCCAGACCCAACGTCAAGTACATGTCATCAATAAAGAACATACACAAAAAAAATGCTGACTGAATGATTAGTGTCTTTCAATGTGGATCGATTTGAATTTCTTCTATGAGCTACACTCATACCATACCTTTATCTTTTCCTGTAACACCGCAACGCCATTTGTCTTGACGTCAGTGACGTAGGAGATCATCTTGGTTATGTCTTCTGTATTCTCCGGGACATGGAGTGCTTTCTCTCTGATGGTCTCAAACTCCTGGCAGATCCTTTGAGAAATCGATGTAAAACAACACGCGACGGAAAGCAGCGACTCATGTTGTAGGTAGTCGATAAGATAACACAGCAAGGGTTGACTTACTTAAGGTTTTGCTCACGGTGGTCTATGACCAGCCTCGTCACAATGATTTCAGCAAAGGATTTAGCCTTCTTGGAGAGCCCCTGTTTCAGATCCACACAGTCCAGATGAATCATGGCAAAGTGGGCCTTTTCTGGCAGGCTGCTTATCTCCCTGGAGAGCGCAAGAAACTCCTCGACAAGCTGAAAGAAATGCACCAAATCAAGCGTGCACACAGATGGAATTTGTCAATCGAAGAGACCACAAATGTTGAGCGACCAATCGTGACTTTACCTCTGTGTATTCATCAAAGGTGTGTTCCTCTTCCAAGTAGTTGTCCACTTTGGCCTGTGCAGCTCCGTTCACCAGCCAATCATAGTTGGTAACTGCAGGCGAGAGGTTAAAAGCAAGCTGCACATATAGAAAACACACTTCCCACAAAGAAGAATAATATACACATTGAAAAATAAGTCACCGTAATTCTGTAAGTGTTGGTTGGGCTCCTCTAAGTGCATGCACACGGCATTCTTCACAGTAGCATGAGCCCCGGTGAGCACGTGATCGGACAGTTTCACGTCGACAAATGAGTTGTCTGCTTTTTGTTGCCCTAAATGGATCGTCTGTACTTTCTGTGGACAGACATTGCGGGACACCGTCAATAGGTATAGGACAAAGACAACAACACAGAGGTCTTTACATCTGCTTCCATCGTCTGACCTGCATAGTATTTGTGATGGCATTGAGAATTTCCAGAACAGCATTTTCCAGATCTTGAAAGCTAGGATACAGGTCGATCTTCTCGTCATCAAAGGTCAGGTCCATATGGAATAGTGGCAGCTTGTTGGTGTTACTCAGATCAAACAAGTTGACAAACGCTTCAACACTTCTCTCCAGTAAGGATTTCAACTGTGAATCAAGAAGTAAAAACATGTGTTTGCATTAGAAAATCTGCAGATAAACAAGTGCTAAGAGTATATTCATATTGCATGCATTCATTGCATTGCACTACATTAATATAATTAGTACATCAACAAACATCCACAAAATAACCATCATGTTCTTTCTGTAATAAAGATGTGTACATTTAGCATTGATCAGAAGGATGAAATGACTGGGCCTATTTGTGTTACCTCTATGTCCCTGTTCCCTATGGGGGAAGCTCTCACCTGATTTGAGATGAGGGTACACAAGCTGTTTGAGAAATGCGGCAGCTTCTTGGCTCTAACACCCTGCATCATCTCCTTGCTGTTCACCAGGTGGATGACTTTTGGGAACCAGGTATTCATGATGCGCTCCTCTGTCCGGTCACACTCCAACATCACTTTGTTCTTGAGGCTTTCACAGTCGACCGGCCCCGACGCCCTGGGACAACAACGACAGCGACATTGAACCACGCACAGCGCCTTAGTGAAAGTAACCCAAACTGCCTAAAATGTACTCTTGTAATCTTGGATAGATTTGAATACTGCAGTAATTCAGGAAATGACTCTCACTTGCAGCGCGAAAGGTCGGCCAGGAGCAGTGGAGAAAACGTTACGTAGCCGATGTCCAAGACGCGCCGCATCACTGGATGAAGAACGTGGAGATTTTCTTTCATCATTTCGCGACTCCTGATGAAGCTCTCGTGCCATGGCGTGGACAAATGGAGTACCCTGGACCAAGAATCATAGAAACATGTTGCAGCATATTGTTTCACAATAATGCAAAGGGGCCCGTGATGCTGTGAACGAGTGGATTAACTGAGTGCGCTCACTTTGGGGAGGAATCACTCCTTTCGTCAGACACCGCTCCGTCCGGCTCTGGCTGGCGAAGGAAGGTGTGCACTGGAGTGAAAGCGTGACAACACACGGAGGCGATGGTGAGCATGTGTCAACTTTGCGATCTAATCGGTGAAGGCTACTTTGAGTTAAAATAGAAAATGTAACATTCAACAAAAGAAAAGATCAACCTGTGTGCTTGACCATTGCTTTGTGGAAGTTCTCCCTGACCTCCTCACAGAGCTCCTGTACCAGCCTGTCTTGTCCCAGGCCCTGCTGGAGGTGAGGGGCGATGCGAGACAGCATGGAGTCCAGACACTCCTGCTGTATGGGCACCACCTCTCTGCTCTCCACACACTTTCTCAGGAACATGAAATTATTCTGCAGGTACAGGTACAGTAAAAACGGGAGGGCAGAATTGGACATGAGTACGCCCCTGTGTCGAAATTATAAATAATATGCAAAGGAGTGAATGTTCACAATTATTACCCTCTGCTTCCGTCTCTCACTGTTCATCTGTAATTTTAATAGGGTCAAATGTAAATATATTTGAAACGTTTGAGTGGACAATAACTTTTTGCAGCAAACATTAGGGGGGTTTAAAGAATATTTATTGGGCAACTAATTACTCACACTGGGTGGAAATTCAGGCTCTGGGTGCTCAGGGGGCTCTGAACACCTTTCTGTGGTTTTTCTGTAGGATTCAGCGGCCCTAGAAACCCTGTATTACAACAGAGAAGACCCAACCTCATCATGTTTTGTGGCATCACACAATGAACAAATTTTAAAAGTACAATTTCAAAAGCAATTGTGGTGTGTGCGTGTGCGTGTGTGTGTCTGTGTGTGTGACCCCAAAGAGCACAGTGTCCATCAGACATCACTGATGACCCGCAAGCATCACATGGCATCAACTGTCTGATTATCTTTTTGAACATTATGATACAAATGTTGTGTTCTGGACAGTTGCTAAGGCGTTCTGGGGAGTGGATGCCCTGTGTGGCTGCTGGTGTGTTAACCGTGGTTGCTAGGGTTTACTGTAGAATGAAATGCTTACATTATTTGATGAAGTTGCTCTCGTTGGACCTTACTCCTCCTGTGTCTCAATATCTTTTTTCTTACTGCCATCTTTGCTTCTTCTGCTGGTGACTGTGGTGGCCCAGTAAATCCCAACTTCTGTGGGTCTGGTATTGGCGGAAGCGCTGGACACTTGCTCATGTTTTCTATTGGCGGGTTCAACTCTGAGGAACAGCTCAGGGGCAGCAAAACATAAACTAGCGATCATTGAAAGAAGGGAAAATTGTGAGAAGCTCTTTCGTGTGAAACTAAAGTAACTTACTTTATTGACTAGCTCAGCTGTACTGCATTGGTCCGCGTAGTCCTTTCTTTATAACGACGAACACCTCACCGCGACGTTAGGGCACCTCTTCACCGCCAAGGACGTCATGTAAACAACGGTGTTGTCATGGAAACGAACAATAAAGGGAAGAATGTTGCTCTTGTTCTTGTTTCAATGAAAATGAATAGGCCAAGATTGCAGTTATCACCCTCAAGGCATATTTTAATCCGTCATTAAATTAATGACGGGTTTTTAATGATTTTTTGTAAAGACAATTGAGATATCGTCACGTAATATATCTATCTGTGTATAACACACGAATACAACAAGGGTTAAGTTGCAATAGAATGCAACTCTACAAAAGTTCTGACGGTGGTTGAATCAGTAGTGGCCTTTAGAAAGCTTTTAGTAACTATTGTAATACATCCATGGGAGTGACACCTTGCGTTTAGTGCTTTAGTATTTTCTTCACTCGTTGATTGGTCTAACATCTTGCGACGTCACCGCGACCCGGGCTCAACGTCATTGTATTTGTAACCAATCCACGAGAGCGAAACCAAATCTCATTTTGTCCTTCGAACATAACGCGAGGTCTCCGCGCGATTACCCTGCTAGGAGCTAGCTACTGCTGTGGAGTAGTGGCATAATTCCAGGTAATGGATTTAAAATAACAATAGTGTTAAGAGTGTTTTCAACTCGGTGGAACAGTATTAGTGAAGCATTATTTAATAACGCATCGTTCTATCACGTAGAGTTAAACAGATGGCTAGACATTGAGTAGCATGTTCTTAGTTAGGACTGGTGTGTGGACGAAGCTTAGGCTTCAATGTTGTGTTTTCATCTAAGGCCCTGTCTTTGGCGTCGAATTTCCGGTGGCTTTCTGATGATGTACCCAATGTCCGGTGTGGGGAAATTACATTTTTAACTTGTCCAAGCATTTCCGAATCAAAGCTATGTGGTCCACGGCATGAGTTATGCTGCCCCCACTCGTGTACGATGCTTAAAGCCACCCATTTCAAATCAATTCAACCATGCGAACATAACCGCGGTTCTTGAGAAGCTCTTTATTATGGTGCGTTTGGGGGCGTTCCTCAGAGTTATGTACACACACAAATACACCATACACACAGTAGATACGATGGCGTAAAACTTAAACTTGACGTAAATAACGCATCAAATTAACGCACATGACATTATAATAAACGTAACCGGTCACTCGCAAGCGTTATTGACTTGTTCCTTGAACCACGAGAATCAATATGCCGAATACGTTATTGCTACAGAACAAAAGGGGAAGCGAATAATAAAGGCCAAGGTTTGGCCTTTATTATTGAAACCCGTTTACCATTCAAATTGTCTTCTAGTGAGTCAAATTTGTGAAGTTATTGTGCTTGTTGAAATTCATGTTCTAACCAACACACCAACAACCTCTCCATCCAAAGGAAAAAACATGAGTTATACTGAAAAACCAGAAGACATATCGAGGGAAGAGTGGATGGAAAAACTCAACAATGTCCACATTCAGAGAGCGGACATGAACAGACTCATCATGAACTATCTGGTGACAGGTATAGTGGAAAGCTGCATTTATTTCCAAAAAATGATTTCACAGTCAGATTCTAAATGCTGTTTTTTAATGTGTTCTTAGTGTCAAGTAACAACTTTCTCACTGTGGTTTTAATTCAACAGAGGGCTTCAAGGAGGCAGCTGAAAAGTTTCGTATGGAGTCTGGAATAGAACCTAGTGTAGACCTTGATTCATTAGATGAAAGAATTAAAATAAGAGAGATGCTCTTGAAGGGCCAGATACAGGAAGCTATTGCACTCATCAACAGCTTGCATCCAGAACTGCTTGATACCAACCGTTACCTTTACTTTCACCTACAGGTAAATGTATATTTTATTTCCTGTTGTATCCCAGCTGGGAGATGTGGATTTTCTTCAGTTTACATGTATCTCAATGTCATATCTAACGTGGTTTTATATTTTGTCATTATCATTTATTATGCATCTGCAGCAACAGCACTTGATCGAGTTGATTCGTTCGAGGGAGACAGAGGCTGCCCTTGAATTCGCCCAGTCTCAGCTGGCAGAGCAGGGTGAGGAGAGTCGAGAGTGCCTGACCGAGATGGAGAGGACGCTAGCCCTGCTGGCGTTTGACAACCCCGAGGACTCCCCCTTTGGAGACCTGCTGAACATGATGCAGAGACAGAAGGTGAAACAAAAGCTCCTGTTACAGCCACAGTGCTGCTTGTTTGTTTGGAGTGAGTCATTCAACAGTCAAATGTTCATATTTTGTGTCCATACATTCAATGTAATTTCTTTCCTAGGTATGGAGTGAAGTAAATCAGTCAGTTCTTGACTATGAGAACAGAGAATCAACACCTAAGCTGGCTAAACTCCTAAAACTGCTGCTTTGGGCACAGAATGAACTTGATCAGAAGAAAGTGAAGTACCCTAAAATGACAGACCTCAGCAAGGGAACCATCGAGGATCCAAAATGAGGACTTGAAGGGAAACCACCAGCTATATCGTTGGTACAAAATGGACACATTTCATTATTCTATTTATACCACAACAAAGTGACTCATGCAGTACAGACTTTTTTTCTTTTTGTAAGGGTTGCTTTTGCAATATTTTAATAACATGCAATGTGCAAACTGGATTGTCTGTATTTTAAATACTTTAAACATTGAAATGTCTACATAAAAAAAACACCTTTGACTACAAATGTTTGTTCATATGTATATGATAAAGTTAAGTAGGTTCCTTTGGTTTCTTCTTTCAGATACAATTTTTTTTCTGTCTATTTGCAGGGAATATTGCATAGCATGAAGTAAAAATAAGCCTAAATTAGGCATTTGGTTCTGAATGCAACCTGATACAATATGAATGAGTTTTTTGGATTTGGCTGCTTGTTCATTAGCTCAAATTAACACTTTTCCTTGAAAGACAAATGTTTTTGCTTGTAAATAGCAATAATCAATCCAAGATATGTTCCACATGTGGTGTATGCTAAAGTGATTCGACAGTGTAAATTAAATATATACTGTGCCATCCCTTGAAACACTACATACCATCTAACGTATGGTACTAACCAGTTAAAAGGCATGGGCAAAGACAAAATACCTCGGATGCATCAACCCTTATGCCCGGCCGAACATGACTACATGTTAAGTAAGAGTTACAAAACAAAGTGCAGGCTCTGGCATGGGCGAGGTTTATCCGAAGAATCTTTACATGTATAGAATAAGTAGCCCTTTTAAAACTTTGATGTGCTTTGCTGGTATTATTTTACAATAAACGTTTTTTTCAACTGGTCTGGTGCCATGTGACGTGAATAATGTATGTATAGGTTGCCGATGTAATTAATTCGTTAGTATTTCTATTGATATTTACGGAGCCCAAAGCATACATGATATAGCAACGTTCAGGTGAATGCAGGGTGTTGCATAAGGACATCGGATTCTCCCTTCCCGGGGTACAGAGACCATCTTTAAACTTCCTAGTAGGTACTGCGCAGCATCTCTGCCTACAGTGGACAAAAACAGCAGCAGCAGCAGCATCATCTCAGCATGGGACACTCGCATCATGAATGTCATTGTGATCCACCAAGGACGAGGGGAGAGGAAGTCTCAGGAGGTAGGCCTATTTAGTGGACCAGAATAACGATGCACGCTCCCTGTGTGAACAGATAGCGTCCAACCGAGAAACTCCACACAGTCCAGGAGGTCTGTATTGCAGCGTCATGATGAAGAGGCGCCTGTGCTTGAAGCGGCTTTCTGATGTTGTAAACGATGGACCGAACGGAGCAGAAAAGACTCTTTAAAGGCTTGTTTCAGAGGCGACATTAGGGGGGGAATCACGTTTGCCCCCCGTCCTGATTGAACCCTAC
The DNA here is from genome assembly GCA_027122715.1 of Trisopterus minutus. Classification (NCBI taxonomy): domain Eukaryota; kingdom Metazoa; phylum Chordata; class Actinopteri; order Gadiformes; family Gadidae; genus Trisopterus; species Trisopterus minutus. Next base: position 7,922,905 of record JAOPUD010000001.1, read on the forward strand.
CGACGGCTAGAAGAACTGCGGCTTGAGTAGAAATCTGACACGTGGATTACTTCTCGAAAAACAGACTCTCCTCTGTGACTCGGTGTTCAGTCCGCGTCATCGTCAGCCCGTGACTTCCTGATTTGCATCAATGTAACGTAAGGCATGGAGGAGAAAAGCTTTGAAAAGCTAATATGTGTCTGATCGCACGCTGACCGAGTTTGTTTCCCTGTACTTTTTCTTATTTTCAAAAAGAGAACGATCGAAAGAAAAAGATCTAAAAGGGACTGGTGATACGTCGCGTTGAATGGCAATTATTCAAAAGCATGGAAAGAACTCTTGTCCACAACTGGTCTGCAATAAGGAAACCCATCCACATGACAAGAGCGGGGTCTCTGGATGTCAGAAGAAGTGGCCCGAACAGAATGTCCACTGGTCAAGGTAGCTCTCGACATATTTCGAAATCTCAACACACATAACTTGTATGTTTGAGCCCAGGGAAGCATCTATTCACTTTGTGGTTGTTTTCGTTTATGTTGTACTACGCTGTCCTTACGAGCTGGATGATCCAGATGTGAATCGTATGGGTTTTGGCGTTCCTAGACTTTATTGTTGCGAGATCACATCATAGTAATGCCATGGAATGCAAAATAACTTCGTGCTGTAAAAACGGTGACGTGGTGTATTACTTTGACTCAAATTTTTCTTTTCTGACTCATGGGAAGCATTTAACGTTTTAAATGCAACTTTATTGCTAGTAGTTCTAAATTAAAAAAAAACCTAGAGTTGAACAAATAAACGAACAATTACATATCAATTGGTAGTTTAAATGACAATCAACCTCTAACATCCTCTTTAGACCCCTGGCGCGGACATGGACCGTTGTGCTGTTGTTTGGGACGTGCCTGCTGTACTGTGCCCGTGTGGCAATGCCCATCTGTTCCGTCAGCATGGCACAACAGTTCAACTGGACCAAGAGGGAGTCAGGCATGGTGCTGGGCAGTTTCTTCTGGGGCTACTGCTTCACACAAGTCCTCGGGGGATATGTTAGTGACAGGTAGGTCACCATTTAGCCAAATGGCCCAAAGGTAAATGCAAAGGGAATGAATGTTTAGTACATTTGTTTATCCAGTTTCCCAATGTACTCACTAGGGCCTATCAGTGCTATAAGTCAGCTTCTGGTCCACACAGGGTCGGAGGGGAGAAGGTCCTACTGCTGTCTGCCGCAGCCTGGGGGGCTATGACCGCCTTCACGCCGGTGCTGGCCCACTTCTGCTCTCAGCCCATCTTCTCCATGACCCTGGCTCGCTTCCTCATGGGACTGCTTCAAGGTACCACGGCTTGTCTAGTCTTCTCCACTCTAGACATAACAGAATCGGTCTTAACAGACCTATACTAACAGACTATGTATAGGGGTTAAAACACACTAAACTAAAGCAACAACACAATAAAGGCCTTAGGCTAAGGCTTTGCTGCGTGTTTGCTCTAAGTTTAGTTGTCTGGGGGTTGTGACAGAAACCATCAAGGCTGTATTTTAGTAATTGGCCCTTTCACTCACACAAATAAATCTTTCCTAAGTTTTACAGTTTCATTCTACAGTTTCTTAACCCATTGTATTGCTATTTCCAATGCATATCCAGGGGTACATTATCCTTCTCTGGCTAGCTTGTGCTCTCAGAAGGTAGTGGAAAGTGAGCGAGGTTTCCTGATGAGCACTGTGGGCAGTGGCTCCTACTTGGGGTGAGTGGTTGCTTCTGGTTTATAGGGCGCATATTAGGGCTGAACGATTTCAGGAAAATATCTAATTGACATTTTTCTGGTAGATATTGTGATTTAAATTTTTATCCACGATTTTCTTCAAATCAAGCTTCAGTGCAATATTCACAATGAACGGTAATATTTACAAACATGACA
>JAOPUD010000001.1:8418059-8432048 GCA_027122715.1 Trisopterus minutus
GTGTGTGTGTGTGTGTGTGTGTGTGTGTGTGTGTGTGTGTGTGTGTGTGTGTGTGTGTGTGTGTGTGCGTGCGCGCGCGTGCCCACAATCAAAAGTTGTTTAAAATAACTAAAGCAAGATAGATGCAAGCAAAAAGACTGAGGGACTTTTAAACTTCTATCTAATTGAAAAGAAAATCTAGTTTGAATTGGGTGCCTTTATCTCCCTCCAATCTACAGTTAATCCAATTGAGAACCAATTCAACCCATTACATCTTATCTTATTCTCCCCGGATCTGGGCTCTTATTGAATCCGTTCAAACGCACAAATCCCAAAGCATCCGAGCTCAGACTATGAATATAAAGTTAAAGGAGTGTGTTGAGGCTAACCCGCTGGCCTCTCCATGTGTTCTGCAGGTACCGGACCTTTTACAAGCCCACATACAAGGTCGGCCACAAGACCATCACTGAGCTGGAGTGGAGGTGTTGTCCCGGATTCTCTGGCGAAAACTGTCACGAGGGTTCCACGCCCCTGCCCGACGACACGTTGCCCCCCTCCAAGGGAGCTGCTCCCCCTCACCGACCGGGCCTGAGAGGCTACCCCCATGGTCCCAGACCCGCCGTGGACCACAAACCCGGGGAGGGCCAGATAGAACCAGGCAGGCCCATCCCCAGCATACATGGAAATGGAAAACCAAACCAAGGTGAGGACACGGGGGTGCTTTCAAAACAGTCCAATTACTTACACACTACATTTGTACCAATATAATGAATGCTGTGGGTGAATAGCAGTGTAATAAGTTCCTAGAGTATTGCAATTCATCAAAGCCTTTTTTATTCATGCATTTGTCTCAGGGATGCCTGCAGGTAGGCTGCGGACATTGGGGATTGAACCCAACAACTTTCGCCTGGGATTTGAACACTCTGGCCACTACATTCCAAATAAACATTGTCTCTGTCTCTGACCTCTGTCTCTGTCTTTGACCTCTGTCTGGGTCTTTGACCTCTGTCTCTGTCTTTGACCTCTGTCTGGGTCTTTGACCTCTGTCTCTGTCTTTGACCTCTGTCTTGGTCTTTGACCTCTGTCTTGGTCTTTGACATCTGCCTGGGTCTTTGACCTCTGTCTCTCTATTCTTCGGCTGTGCAGGCAGCAGGTTCGGGGGGTCCGGCGTGAGCGGCGAGAGGCTGGACCGAATGGAGGACAACCTGCGCCGCCTGACCCAGGGTCTGGACACCCTGAACGGGGTGGTGGTGAGCCTGGAGGACCGCATGCGGACCTCCCTCAGGGAGGACACCACCAAGATCCTCAGCACCCTCATCGCCAACTCCCCCCGGCTGGTGGACTCCTCGGTGGGCTTAGGGGTGTTCCCCGAGGGGACGGGGGGGCGGCCGGACGGGGTGGAGGGCTTCGCCGGCCTGGGGGACCTGGAGGGCCGGGTCACAGAGGTGAAGAACGAGCTGCGGGCCAAGGCGCACGTTCTGGAGGAGATCCAGGTAGGCGACGCCCTGCCTGTGTACTGGCTCATTGCTATCGTATATTTATAGTACAATGATGTTTATGTTTTGGCTCTATCAATCAATCCAGTATACTTACTTCACAAGGTCTGTCAGCCTATGATTAGTCATGCAAAGCGTTTTTATGCGATTTATGAGGCCTATGAATAAACACTGATAGATAGATTTATTTCAGACTCAAGGTCCATACAAAAGTAAAAGCAAGACACACAGTACAAAGGATTAAGAATCACACAATAAAATAAAATAATAATAATAATAAAAACAACAAAAAAAAAACATAATAATCTAATGACTGATTTTTAAAAGACGCTTATACCAGTGCCCCCAAAACTGAGACGTGCAGCGCGTGTCACTATACATTATGTTCACCATTTCCACAACATTTAGATTCTCAGAATCATTTAACCGGCAGATGAACCTGTACATTACATTTCTCGATGTCGAGACAGGTTGGTTGTGAACATCATAATCAATAAAACAAATAATAGCCCTGGGCCTTTTTGAAAATGATAGAATCCTTTGCAATACATTTACCATGAACGTTGTACATTTATTTTACCTTTATGTTATTCAATGTATTCATTTCAATATTGTGATCTACAAGTTAAAATTGCACTTTGGAGAAGTCTTTAAATATAAGTCTGAAAAAAGTGATTGGGGTCAGCTGGGTGATGGGTGATCAAACCGTGTTGGATCTCCTCCCCCTGCCTCCACAGGGAATGGTTCTGGGACACGACGGCCAGCTCAAGAGTCTGATGGAAGCGGCGAGCGGCAGGCCCATCCCGGGCTCCCGGGCCTCCGTTCTCCTGGAGGAGATCCTGGACGCCAAGCTGGCGGGCGTGCGGGCCGACATCCTGGACGGCTTCGAGAGGCGCCTCACGGGGCTGGAGAGCCACTGCGACGAGCGGATCGTGGCAGTGCAGCGGCAGTGCCAGCGGGAGCACGTGGACGGCCAGGAGCAGATGCAGCAGTCCCTGGACGGCAGGGAGACGGGCATCAGGGAGGAGCTGGGCACGCTGCAGGCCCAGATCCAGGGTCTCACTCTCACCGAGAGCTGCTGTGGACAGGTAGCTACCACCATGTGTTTAACCGGTGTACCGGTTAAATACATGCACACACTTTTGAAATTGCCATTTGTTATGTGTTATTCGGGATAGCTTCACTAACCCTTTTTTTTAATGCAGGGGAGCAAAAGCTCATTTGATTTAACCTTTGAAACCAACTTCTGATTCTAAAAGCAGTATCATATGCAAGCATCAATAACGGCTATATTGAAATGAGCCATCAGAGAGAATGCTGTGGTGACAGAACAGATTGACCTGGAACCCTTCCTGCAGGTGAACAGCCTGTCCCGTCGAGTGCTCCTCCTGGAGGAGTCGGTCAAGGGCCTGACCGAGTCCCAGCGGCAGCTGCAGACGGCCCTCACCGACCACAGCGTCCACGTGGAGACCCTCATCGAGGCGCGCCTGGTGGACATGGAGGGCCGCCTGAACGGCACCGACGGCGGGCTGGACGGCCTGGCCACGGTCCCCGGGGGTCTGGACGGCTTCAAGACCCTGCTGGAGGAGAAGCTGAAGACCCTGGAGGAGAGGGTGTTTGTGGCCGTGGAGGAGCTCAGCAACGCCACCGCGCCGGCCCTGCTGGAGGGCCATGTGGTGCCGGCGCTGGAGACGGAGATCGAGTCGGTGAGACGCCGGGTGGAGGGAGACCTGGACGGCATCCAGAAGCAGCTGACGGACCTGGAGCGCCTCTGCACCTCCTCCTGCTCGCCCTCCACCCCTGTGGCGGCCGGCGTGATCGTGCCCCAGGGGGGGGACGGCTGCGGGGAGGTGGAGAAGAAGGTGACGGGCCGCCTGGACACGCACTCTGACCAGCTGGACCGCCTGAACGGCACCCTGCAGAACCTGCTGCTCCGCATCGCCGAGGAGGAGACGGAGGGCTCGGTGCAGGGGGAGATCACCCTGCTCAAGGTCAACATCAACTCTGTGAACCGCACCCTCAAGGGGCTGAGGGACTCGGTGAGCTACATCGCTAAGGAAGTGGGCCACGCCAACACCACCTGGGAGCAGAGGGAGAACCAGCTGTCCAACCAAATGCTCGGCATCACCAGGCTGGTGGGCCACCAGGCCAGCGTCTTCGGGGCGGGGGAGAGGCGACTCGCCCAGCTGAAGGGGGAGCTGGTGGCCTTGAGGAGGAGGCTGTCTGGAGAGCTCCAGGGGTGCAGGAGCACAACGCTGGGTGTGCAGAAAGAGGTGAAGGACGTGGACAGCCGGGTGAGCCAGGTGGAGGGCCAGTGTTCCAGCCTGGGAGAGCTGGCGGAGCATCTGGAGAAGATCCGGGCAGAGCTGGAGAGACACTCGGACTCCTACCTGGCCCAGGTGAGCGGCACCCTGTCCGACCACTCGGAACAGCTCGCCGAGCTGAAGGGCGAGATTAAAGACTGTGCGGCGAACGTGGCGGCCAATCAGAAAGGAGACAAGTAGCATCTTTGTTGCGGGACAGAAAAAAACATGTTTCTTCTCTTTCGGCTCGAGAGAATTCAACAGCCTTTCTTCCACTCTCTTCCACCCTGTCTGCATAGATACAAATCAGCCGGGCCAGTGAAAGCCATTTCCTATAAGCCCCTGGCCTAGTTCGCCCAGCTGTCTTGGGTTTCAGTTCAGTGAATTGATAGGAGGGGGAAGACAATGGCAGGCAGACACAAACAGTTGTATAGCTGGGTGTATAGCTTTTACTGGAGTTTTTATTCAATAGGGCATTTGTCATGTTTTCCTTTGATTGTCGATGTTTTTGTTTTCATTCGTTGTTTATTTTCAACTTTTATTTTAACTTATGTGAAGCAAATGCTATGTTAAAATGTTAAACTGTTTGTTTTAAAGACGTTTGAAATAACACAACAGCACGAATGCTATGGAACTAATAAGCTGCTATGGGTTTGTACTGGCACGCACACTCAATCCTTTAAACATACTGTATGTCAACTTGGTGCTATGCATTTTTATAAATCTTTGTTTACCACTTGTATAAAATTGAAAATTATTTCTCTGTTGACATTGTGTCATTCATGCAAAGGCATATTTTTTATTTGTTAGTTTCCAAGCTCACCAACAGGGGACAGTGGAAACCCATTTGCATGGTAGGAGGCGATGTATTGTAATCCAACAAGCTGGAGTGCTCTGCATTATTTTTGACTTGAATGTATGATGTTACACCCGTGCAGACATGACAATAGACATGGAAGTAGACATTCTAACGTCACTAAATGGTCAAAACAAAGACTTTGAGTTCTGATATCCATTGTCGGCATGACGAATAAATCCAACATTTCATAAGGGCTGTGGTTGAATAATGATGCAGATACTATTTTAAAAATGCTAACTAATGCTTGTTTGTATTCACTGCACATAAGTATCTTGGTTTAGACTCGTCCATTGTCGATCTGGATGATGATGGCCGATGCTGTCATAATCGGGAAGCATACACTGCAGAATTCAAAGAGCATCAGCATATAGTTTGCAGTGGGAGCATCCCTCTTTGATTAGAAGTGTCTGACAGTTAATCATAGAGCCCAGGATTGTAGAAGCCCTACAGAGAGTACAGTATGCCGGTTGGGAGAGTTCACATGGAGTAAGTGCTGAGTGAGTGAAAGATCAGATCAGAACGTCACACTGACTCACGGACAAGGAAGTTATCTATTAGCTAATGTTACCGAGAAGGAAAGCTTTCCTTTGTGAAGAATAACTTTTAATCATAGAGCCCAGGATTGTAGAAGCCCTACAGAGAGTACAGTATGCCGGTTGGGAGAGTTAATGATCACATGGAGTAAGTGCTGAGTGAGTGAAAGATCACATCAGAACGTCACACTGACTCACGGACAAGGAAGTTATCTATTAGCTAATGTTAACGAGAAGGAAAGCTTTCCTTTGTGAAGAATAACGGATATCTTAGTTCAACGGATGAATCACAAAGGGTGTATATACAAGAGTGTATTTAAGAATTGCTGTTAGTTAAAGGTGTGTTAACAGTTTAGCGGCAGATAGGGAATGCATACTCCCTTCAGGTAAAATAATCACGTTTATAAGACATACAAATAAAGTCTGGCTCAATGAGACCACGAAGCGACAATAATATTTAACTACACATTAACAAGATTTGTTTCTGGCCATAAACTATTTATTATTCATCCATTTGTCCATCTCAATGGTCTCAATGGTGGTGTAGGTATGATTCAAGAGCCATTACTGTTAATCTTTTATATTAATACTATAGCCATCCATTAGCAGTGTTGTGGAAAGTAACTAAGTACGTTTACTCAAGTACTCTATTTAAGAACAAATCTGACTCCATTACATCTCAATCATAATTATTGTAACATTTACTCCACTTCATTGACCAGCAGTTACAAGTTAGTTTGAAGATTTAGATTAACAATACACCAATAATTGTATCAATGGCTTATTGGTCCCATTGAGAAAATACAAAAGCTAACCAGCAGTATGTAAACTACCATATATAAAATATATATAAATGCTTAAAATGAGCTCCACCATTACCACAGCATTAAAGTGATGAACATATTAATGCATCAATATATACAATCCAATAATATAATACATATTATTCTGAAATGGGCCTTGCTTAATGAGTATTTTTATATTAAGTATATTTTGATGCTAATTATTTGACACTTTTACTTTTAAAGTATTTCTACAGTGTTGTTTAACTAGGAATAGTACATATTCCACCACAGGCTATTAGTAAGCGAAATGTGCTGTCTGTGTCTCAAGTTCTCTATGCCTACCTGAGTTCGTATATATTTTCTGACCAATCAGGGCATCTCTACCCCGATTGGTTTGGAGAATCCATCATGCCTTTCAGTCGCAGGTATGCAAATTAATAATTTTTGCTCTATTTCTTTTCAACTCTCAAATCTTACCGACAGCCGCTTTGATATAAGCAACCTATATGGCAACTTAACAAAAATAAATAGAATATAAATATTGACTTATTCTTTTTGACTCAAAATAACAACAAGTCTAGTGCAGCCCAATATTGCTGAATGGTCAGCTTGGGGACAATGGGGAGGAGGATGTTAATACAGGAAGGCAGGGGGGGTGTTGGAGGGTGAGGGGCAGAATGGGGCACACTATCCGTCAGTATGAGGACTGAGGGGAAGATAACAGGAAAACTGCTGAAACGACAAACAAGAAGTGGATCAGGAAGAGAAGTCATCAAAGAGAAAAAAAGATGAGCAGAGACAAAGGGTGGTGGGGGGCGGGGCTGAATGTGGGTTGAGGCAGAGACGTGGGCTGGATTCGGGGAGGGGTGCTTGTGTGTGTGTGTGTGTGTGTGTGTGTCTGTGTGTGTGTGTGGGGTGGAGGGGGTTGTATGTGCTCAATGGCTTGCTGGGCATGCAGCACAAGAGCAGGAGAGAATGAATGGCGTTGTGGAGGAGCCAAGTTCTTGGCTACGGTAGAAACATAGGAACCATGACGCTGTCAGGCCCCACCCACATGCCTGCCTTCACTGTTGTGAGTGTCATCGGGAAAACGAGGTACACCTGTGCGTCAAGGCACCAAGGCCCAAAGATGTGTTTTCCACAGCACCGTTACACTCCTTCCAGCTGAGCAGTTGGTCATGCTTTGTTCCTTTTGGCCTCAGCATGTTACATTGATTGTTGATGTATAATATATACAGTATATATATCAATTAGGTGACACCTGTGTTTGCTGTAGGAGAAACAGGTGTGAGCCACATCACTAATTATGGGTCTTCTACATGTGCCTTGGATAATTAGTGTTATGAGCAACACCTGGCAATGGGAAAATATGCACAAAATGTTCTGTCTCCTTCTGGAATGTTCCAACGCATTCAGACAGCTTTATTAATTAGGTGGCAATAGGTGACCTGCTTTGAGCGTGTGCTTGCAAAGGATATTCAATTAAATTATATTTTTAAATACTATCGGGATGACACTGGCTTGCCCAGCAGTTAGAAACAGTTGATGCTTATTAAACAGCACATACTATAAAGTACTACTGCCACACCCAGTATAGAGTTCCTAGGAGTGTTCCTTCCTTATCAAACTTTGATAAAGCTTTGATACAAATACCAGTAATCAACTTTACATTTCAAAATACATTTCCCCATTTGGATTTACCCGACCAGGGACTTCAATGCTGATGCAGGTAAGATTCCCCTTCCTCCCTGCTCCCTTCCTCCTTGCTCACTCCCTCCTCAATGACGGCACCATTGAGAAGTGTTGCACTCATGCACATGTAGTGTGTTCCTTCCTTCCTTCAACCCAACCCCACCAACCCACAGTATGGTGCCGAATGCTCAGCACTCATTTTCATATAGTCATGGATGCAAACTCACTGAAAGGCAAAACCAATGTCGTTATTTTTCTGAGCATTAGCTGGTAATGATGCTTATCTTGGCTGCAGGGAGACTGGGAAAATCAGGCAGGAGAAAAAAGATGAGGCCTTTGAAATTGTGGGCTAAATCAATTGTAAACCATCATTTGTTGTTTGATGTTAAAGCTGAGTTTGAGAAGAGCATTCTACATAGCATGTTTTTGTTAGCTTTTCAGATTAGGAAATGTTATTGTCTCACAATGAAAAATGTCTTCAACATGTCTCACATTAATTAATATTCATATACAGACTGTCCAATGAAGTGGATCCTTTTTTGGCCCAAGACCTAATTTCTATCTCTGAACATGCATTGCGACCCAACTTTGACTTTTATGCATGCACACAAATAGTTTTTATCCAATCAGCATATGCCGTAATAGCAATATCCTTGTGAACATAATCACTTCGCTGAACTCACGTATTTGCTCGTGGCTCGTGGAATGTTGAGGTGGTCCTTTTGTGTGTACAGGAATAAAATGGATCATTAAATATCCATAACTTATGTCAGCATTCTCCTGTGACGCCATTTGCATATTAGAGTACGAGACCCCGATGTCAGGGACCACTGACCTAATGCTTCAAACATCTCTGACACACGCACGCACGCATGCACGCACGCACACATGCACACATGCACACACAAAGACCAAAGGACAGGTTTTAGTAAACTTGATCAACTGAGGGATATGAACAAAAATGGACAAACAACTTACTGTGGGATTGAGGTCTTATATGAGGGCTCCGGGCCCCAGCGTAGGCAAGGGTGCATGCTGATACACGTGTGCACACACAGCTCTGGCGCCGCTGGTGCGAGCATCAAAGCCTCAGAGCACTCAGGGTTGGTGATGTTGATGAATTAATAAAAGGGTGGACATGAGATGTGTGTGTGTGTGTGTGTGTGCGTGCGTGCGTGCGTGCGTGCGTGTCTGGCGGCTAAGCGACAGTAGTGTTAGCATACCAAAGCCTTGTGTTTCACTGGCTCCATTAAGAAGCGGCGACTCCAACTGGGATTCTGCTCTGTGCCTCTGCCAAGAATCTCTCTCTTTCCGCCGCTTTTTCTCCCTCTGCCTTTCTGCACTTCCTTCCCCCTTTCCTGAACACTTGAGCACACTTACACACTTACCGCACAAAAAAACACATTACGCACACATGGATGGTGCTCCATAGGCAAGAGAAGCGGAAGTGTCTGCAGGGATGATTTAGTAAGCTACATATGGAATATGCAGTTCATCCTAGATTTTCGTCTGATATTGGCTTTGAATGAAATGATGTGCAGTGGGTTCTGTTAACCAGCTGTGATGAGTAATCGTGCTAAATACCAAAGGGCACGAGAGGAGACCAGGTTCAGTACATCTGAAGCCGGCTTTCTTCCTATGTCCGGCCTCAAGCTGCTGTTTCCATGGAGGAATGGAGGAACATCCCAACAAGCTGCATCTTTGTCCCAGACACGCATGCACGCACGCACCCACGCACACACAGGGATATACTCACACTACCCAGCTGTCAAATGAGCAGACTGTGTGACTGAATTAGATTTCTGAAGATTTTCAGAGAGAAAGAACATTCTCCAGAAGTTGTGACTTGGCGTCTATGAATAGCTGAGTGGATGTTCACCAGCCGGCTATCATTCAGCTCGCCAGAGAGTGCTGGACAATGAGGGCTCTGTTAGGGTTAAGTGTTTAAAAGGGGACACAGAGCTATCTGTCTACCTCTTATCTGGGCAGATGGAGCTAATACGAAGGTACAATGTGGAAGCAGTCCAAGCTAAAACACATGCGGGTGCAGTTCAACTATCTTTGAAAACAAGAGCTGGAAATGAACCTGCTGACTTGAATCCTAAAGTTTTTGAGGCATTGGAGGACTTTATAGTTTGTTTGTCTCCAATCAGACAATCGACACGGTCTACAATATAATTGCTGTAAGCATTATACAAATTATACCTTATCCAATCAAACTATTTATCAATGTAACTCATATTTTACTGTCTAGAAAGTACATCTATGACTGGAGCTTTTACAAGAAGCAAAAAGAAAAAACACATCTGTGTAAAACACTTACATCGTGGCGTTCCGTTCATGGTCACCAATTGTTAAATTGATTTCTGCTTTGTGCTAATGACTTTTAATGCACTGGTAGGTCAAGTGCTAATCTATATTTGGCCCTCTGAACTCCCTGTGCACTGGTGCGAATGATTTGAAACCCCATAGAATGCCCTTAATGCTTTTTCACCGTCTCTGCTTAAAAGGTATTGTACCATTAACATTGAGGTCCCTATGCTTTGTTCCTTTCCACACTGTCCAACCTCTCTCTTTTCTTCCCCTATCAACAAGATATGAATACGTTTTTGATATCCTTTTAAGGGACTGTAAAAACATTTCCTCAACAATTTTTATTCAGTTGCATCTCCTTATTTTGCTTTTATTTTTAATAATTTTATTCATCGTTACATTTTGACAGAAATAATTCTGGTGGTGTTTATTCATGTCTTTTCTTTTCTTTTTGTTTTGTTTCACTGGATCTCTTCCTGGAAGTGAAAGGCTCAAATATGTGCATCTGTTTTTTATCATTTCGGGTTGGATGAGACTGCACATTGGTCACTGAGCTGTCTATGTGTTTTCTCACTACATATTTCCAACAGCCCTGCTAGAATATGCCTGCACAGAACCCTGCCAAATCAGCACAGAGGTTCAAGAACACAGTTAAACATATCAGCATATAGTTGAATGCATATTATGTACCTTTTTTTTTTACAATTATAATTACTTCAAATAAAATACAGCTTGAAGTATGATTAAATTGTTATTTTTACTTTTGGGCTAGTATTTTATTAGACTTAAGTTTTCATTTTAAACAGTCAACTATTTTAACCGAGAACCTTGGGTAGCCTGCCTAAGGTTTGATCCATATGTTTGGACTGTATGCCAATTTTCACTATTACTTTTTCCCTGATTTGAGTAAGATACAGGAACACTACAAATAAATATATCTTAACATTATCATAACTTCAAAATTATAATAAAAGTGAAAAGATAACTGAATGGCTTTGCCAGTAATATAAGTCCAAAAGCAAATATTTTATTTAAATGTTTAATATTTTGTTTTATTTAAATGTATGAATGGCATGTTGACAATGGCATTACATTAACACAACAGAAGCAGAAAGGAAAATATAATTTCAAGTTTTGTTTTATTGGTGTACTTTGACAATAACAATGATGGTATAAAAGAAAATCTCCATCATACAAATTTCAATAATCAAAAGATAATATGTCAATACACAGATACACATAAGGCTGACATCAAGTTTTTTTTAACAAGTGGCTTCGAATGGCTTCAATTCAAGGAGAAGGTGGCTCCTTACAATCAGAGAAGATATATTTAAACTTTCAGCTTCTACATTTTTCTTTTGTAAGCTTTCATGAAAAACAAAAAAATGTAAATCTATTTGTTGGTGTAGATTTTGGAGTGGGTTGTGTTGCTAGTTAGTGTGCCAGTGATGCATTATAAGCTTCGTAAGCAAGTGATTTTGGCTGACATAGAATTGTTAACATCCTACAGTGCCTAACCTTTGACCCAACAGCTGTCCTTATCAAAGAGACTTAACAAGCATGAACTAGGCTATCTCATCTGTTGATCGATAACTCCCATCCCATTCACAATCCCTTCACGGTTACAGCTTCTTCTTTTTAAAGTAAGGGTTTGAGGAAGGAGGAAGGCTTCCAGAATGTTCAGACTTGTGAAGTAGTACGCTCGTTAAAAAGGCTATGCTGGCTAAGCCATGATATAAAAGCATTGATGTAGCGATGCAAGCTTCACTAGCACTCGAATGGCACCAGATATACAGCCGGCCAAACCACTCCAAAGCCTTGTTCATTAAGCTAGCATCTGTGGTGATTTTTAATTCCTCTAGAACTTCTAATATGCTACACACACAACACTATTTACAACGGTCATTGTCTCAATATGAATAACTTTTTTTTCAGTTTAAATAGATTTTTTGCTTATAAAAAAATAAAAAACTAGAGTTAAAAACACTGAAATAAATTAACAAAGCATTAAGGCTGCCCGTCTCGTCCGGTTCCTTGCAGGGGAACCTTCATTCAGACAGGCGCAGGATGGAGCAGGACAGGGCGTGAGAGTATGCGGCCATTGAGCACGTCTCTGTAATAGCAGGCATTGCCTGAGCCTGGAATGTGGCGCTTCACACAACAGTGCACCTTTAAACTCTTTTTCATGACTCCAAAAAACAAAACGACACACAAACTAAAGGCCATTTGACATGTTGGATCACAGCAATGGCACTGGTCGACTGCCTTTCCCTGTCTGTAGATGCAGTTGACACAGGCTTTGTGTTTCAATTGAAGTGCTTCTACACTGGAAACAATAGTCCATACGCTGTAAAATATAAATAGGCCAGTCAGGGGGGAGTCATCACACATACGATAGTCCGTCTCTCATTCAGTTATTCTCACATGTTCATTGAATGGTAAAAAATATGAAATAATGCGTAATATACGTCCACTTAAAAAAAATATGTAATTTCTAAATCAGGACCTGCGTGGTTTTAGTGTATTTTTCTGACAGGTCAGCAATCTAACATCAAATATCTAAAATAAAAATCAGTGCGGAAACAGAAATGGATAAAAAATAAAAAAAATAAAAAACTGCTGGAATGTGTCTGGTTAGGTCTGTAGGCCAACGGGATCTGCCATCTCTCTCAAACACACGTGTTAGGATAGGAAAACCAACCGGCTGCCATGGTTCATGTCTCTCACTAAGCACCTTCGGGCATGCTTCTCTGGGCGGCAAACTAGTGATCCAGTACTGACTGATGGAAATCAATGAGACTGATGTGCTCCAGGGCAGGACTGAGCACCCACTGCATGCAGTCATGTGTCCACGACCACCACAAACACACACACACACACACATGCACACGCATGCACCAACACATGTATGCACACTCGTGCATACACACGCGCACGCGCATGCGCACACATTCCTTACTTCCATGGGAATCAAGAGCAGTTATAGTAAAAGTAGCCTTATAATTGCCTGCAGCATATTTAGTATCATTGTTTAGGTCAGTTTATTTTCCATCCACAAGGTGGTATTGATTCTAAGTTACAATATTGAAGGTGCTTAGTGGAGGCAGGTGACCACCAGCACTCCCTGATAGCTCTCTTCCTGTGGCTTTCAAACAAAATGGTTTCCTCCAGCCATTGACTGTTCAGCAGATTAATACACAATACATCAGCATTGGGGATCCCATTCCAATTTAAATGAGACCCCTTTAACCACAACTTCCAACTCCAATCATATCAAGACAATTGTTAATCCCATTTCATTCATATGTGTAATTGAACAACATGAAACAGCACATGTATCACTCAGACGGGAACCTCACAAATCCCACACAAATAAACACAATGCGCTTCAGTGCATCTGTATCGTCTACCGACACACATCAAAAAAATCATAACAATCACAGAACACAATCCGTACACGATCAAATAAATACTTTGAGGTCCAGCCTCAAATTCAGTTTTTTTTATATATATATTACCAGGGTAACACATCAGTTAATCTACAACCCACAGTATTCCCAAAAAGGCGATTTATGTGAAATGAAGTAGCTGTGTAATTATAAAATAGACAATGTCAAGAGAAGGGAAGAACCTTAAGTATCCATCAACACTGTCCAGAACACACACACAAACGCACGCGCGCACACACACACACACTCATATCGAACACACACTGGGGAGAACAACACACAACGGTGTGATTTTGTCTCTTGGTGGTGTTCTCTAATTTGTCATACTTGTTGTAGGGCCATAGCACACTTAATTTGCCTCCTGAATGACCTCCTAGAGTCTTCACTAGTCGTCGATTAGGCTCACGTCAGACTTGTGTCCAACGACATCACCAGTGCCTCACTTTGGGACCTTGATGGAGACGTGTACATACATGCAAGTTTCATATAAACAGAAAGGCAGCCTCTGCTCAAAACGTGAGACACTCATACAGCATACAATTCCAGGGGCAATGGGGGGGTGGGGGGGGGGGGGGGGATG
>JAOPUD010000001.1:8487954-8502891 GCA_027122715.1 Trisopterus minutus
TTTATTTCTTCTCTTCACCTTAAACAACATGTTTTAAGTGCAAACTTGTAAATTGGACAGTTTAAAGTTGAGCTGTAGGCCTTAACAAAACTGTCACAAGTCTCAAAAGTGCAATTTTGAAATAAGGGTATAGTGGAGATGGCGTTAGAATAATTGTGGTGGGGAGTGCATGAGTTTTGGTCAGAATGCCTGATGTACATTGGATGGATGTGGTGTGAATTGAGAACAACCAGCTCATGATGGGATAAAGCGTTCAGCTGTGCAACAAATATTTTTAGCTTTTTCAATATTGACGACATTCGTAGTGCTGTGTGTAGCCACACGTTTGCCCCTTCACAGCTAAAACACGTTAATTTCCTTTTCTAGGTCCTCTTTGTTTGTTTTGGTAGCTTAGTCATGTTCACGTTGTCAACATTGGGTACATTGAGCAGAACATAGTGGGTCATAGCCTATGTCCAATGCTTTTTGGAAATGCTTTCTTCATAAAACATTAGTAAGCTACATGGGTATGCCTTCTTTCAGAACCTCTCATTATAAAAAGAGTGCATCCTCATTGTACCCAGCACTTCTGAAAATACACTTTCTAATGCGTCTCTGGCCCCAGCACATTTCCAACCTAACTGACGCCCATGGTCGTGTCACGTCACAATGTCAACATTATAGCGTATGTCCAATGCTAATGTCCAATGCCAGATTTCAAGCCTATATCTGAAAAGTGAAATTTGATGCTTTGAAGTTGCCTTTCTGATTCGAGGCCTCTCTCCAAAGCAGGCTGGGCCTTAAAGCGGTACACACAGAATTTTGCAAATGTCAGGTTTGACAGTGTGTTTTGACAAAGTATGCTTTAGAAACATGGTTGGTGATTGTTTTGATACGTCATCTTCCGGGAAACCAGTTCTTAAGGCATACCAATGCCATATTACCTTACTGGCTAAGCTTACCTTGAACAGAACTGAATAATTCTATTTCTCAAAATATACTCTATTCTGCCCTTGGCAGTCAACACGTCCACATAGTGTAGTGGTATTGTGTCAGACTCCTAACCTTGGGGTGGCTGGTTCATGTTCAGCCACAACCAACTGTTCTGTGAGAAATGGCATGATATCAAATAATGTTTATTTGATATCTTACATGATTTTACATGATGTATTCATCAGGCCACCTTCATACCGTAGGACCCTGTCATTGTTGCTTGCAACTATATTTATTATTATCTTAACAACGCAGTAAGTGTTACTGTCATCAGTGGTAACGTGAATCCAACCTTTCTTTTTCTCTAATCCACATATTTGACGTGCAAGCAAGTAAAGCCAGTGATGGGGCAGGACACCCATATGTTGTGAAGTAGGCGCTCCATCACGTCTCTCTTGTTAGAACTCAGCCAACCATCTCCTGACCCTGGAATACTTTTTTCTTTTCAAAATAAATAACATCAATCAAACCATCTCCCCCCCCCCAGAGTTTCTGCTGTCGAAACAGCGTCTGCTGGCTTTATTTTCCTTGCCACAGCGTGAGAGAATTGGGTACCGCCAGCGGGGGCTCGGTCGGACGGCCAGCCGTAGCGTGTGGTCTGAAGACACCAGGGGCCGGAGATAAGAAATCATTGCGGGTATGTGTGTGCGTGTGTGTGTGTGTGTGTGTGTGTGTGTGTCTGCGATAACAAAGATAGCTTTGTTTTGAATTGATCATGTGTCGCCCACAGCATGTTGGACTGTGATTTGCGTTATGGGGAAAGGGATCATATGTTCCGAGCTTTGTCGCCCTAATTTGCCTCGTAATTGTCTCGTAATCACTCAACCGTGGAATAAAAGTCTTCCTTAAACCCACATGTTCTAAATCATGTTAAGGCAGACTTTGCAGACATGACTCTAAGGATCTATGTCCTGCTTAGGTAAGGAGACAATACTTAGTTATATCAAAGGAGTTCTCCCAGATTGCTTGAGTGAATTCTGAGTAGATTCCAGCAGGGTCGCTGGCAAGCTCTGGTCTGTGCCCCGGGAAGAGGGAGACTGTAACCGTTAGCAATAGGGGGAAATTAAGATTTAAGTCATATATGTGTTACCATGGGAATTGACTTAAGGACACTGTTACATATTTAATCCTTAATACGTTGAACTGCACATTAAGTTTTGATCACTTTTTCTCAAGAATTCTCTGAATACAGTGAACACTGCTTACATTGTTTCCCATTTCCAAGAATTCCTTCCCTTGAGCGGCTGGCCGGGTCTGTTCAATAAGCAGCGTGGAGCTGGTTGAGCTGCCAGTGGAAACGGGCAGTGTAAAACACAAATGACACTTGACAGCATGAGATTGTGCGCAAGTGATTGTGTTCTGCTCACAATGCATACAATTAGAGAGTGTGTGTGTATGTGTGTGGGGCGTATGGCTGTGGGTAGGATTGTTGGAACCATGGTGTTAGATGGACACCATGAATAATTACCCCTTATTGTTATGGTTGACGTGTTTACGGTGCTACAAAATCATTCATACCAATCACCAACCGTTCGTTCGAGTGAGATTTATTTCGTGCTGTTGTTAAAAAAAACCTGATTTCATTCATGCTGCCATCCAGCCACTACAGCCTGCAGTGAGGGACTGAATAATTAAGCTGCTGGTTGCAAAGCGACTTCCACTGAATTCAGATACATGTCGATCAGGACAGAGTTATGCATTTTGCCCTGCAGTCAACCTGTAGGCAGAGTGCGGGGAATAGGGGCCAATCCCACTACTAGCCTTACACCCTAACCCCCCCCTGCTTGCAACAATCCAAGTGCATTCAGAGCCAAATGAAAGACAATAGCTTTAGCTTTGACTGGAGGGAAGAGACAGGCTATTATTGTGCAGACCCCGTAATGATGAAGTTGGCCAAACATGCTATGGGTCACAGGAATTTCAGCGTTGAACTCTCCAAGGATTTAAAGAACACAAGTGTCCTTATCTCGGCAACATTAGACAATGTTGAGAGGGCATAATTTTTTTTACGTTTTGTTGTTGTAGCCTTGAGTGCACGCAAGAAACCTTTTCACTAAAGGCTGGTTTATACTACTCCGTAAAGTGCTGTACGTAGACACGGAGAGCCCTCTCCGTCGTGCGCATCCAATATTTTTTGACTATCCGTGGACGCAACGGAGACGGCAAGGGCTGTGATTGGCCCTCTAACAACATCATTTCCGGAATAAATTTTCCCGGTTTGACTTTGCACCTTATTTACCGTGTACCTTGTTTACTTTGCACATTAAGAACCAATATAACACCAAATATGATGTGATAAGCGTTGGAAATTTATTTACAACACTATTTACATGGGAAGTAGTCAGCCTATAAAATCGATCCTGCAGAGAATTGCATTGCGTATCCGACATCCCGACGGAGAACTTCGAAGGCTTGAGGGGTCTCCGTAGTTACGGAGTCAGAATAGTATACTTTGGCCTTTACTTTATTTTGTAAATATTGTATTTGTATTTTGTTGCCTGTCATGCTAAGCAGATCAGATTATGCAGTGTGGGTCCAGAGGCAGGGAGACAGAGCTGTCAGGCTTCAAAGTGATCAGCAGAAGGATTTACACCTTGATTAATGCAGTGCGAGTGTTGACGGCACTGACAGGCAGCAACTTCAGGCTAATTTGGGATTAATTGTAACAGATGCATTGCTTACTAAATCAAACTGCCACGGCCTGTTGCTCAGCAGAATGCCGCTTTGAGCGCTCTTAAGCTTGACTAGAGACTAGAGCTTATGTGAGTTAAACAGCCTCTCTAATGATCAACACTCGTTGTTGTTTATTGTAATTATTTTAGAAACAAATGTCAACTTTTTTTATAAACTGTCTCAATATGATTCAAATATTCCCCTTAGAGGGGTTTTACATCATACACCCAAATTATAAACTTGTGTCTTATTTCCAGCAGCCAAAACTGGCTAATTCTAGAGAGCCAAATTAGCCAAATTATACTTGTGTGTGGAAACCGTTGGCATGGCTGGGCCTATAGAGGGTACCGCACTTGGTTACACTCACCTCCCCAAAAACTTGCGGTGCCCCACTTCCTTTCCGGTTCATTTGTAAGAGCCTAGTTGAGAAAATGAACTTATATGTTAAGGTGTATGACACATCCTCTTCCAATTATAGATATCATTAGGTGTCACACAATGAATGACTTTTGGGGGACAGTTTGTGGACTGTCCTCCGGTTCCTAATAACAGAAGCATACACCGGCAGAGGTAGGCTATAATTCAAGTGTAAGTTTATTGTTAGCAGTATCCTGACAGCATCTCCACTGAATCAAGCCAGTATTGATTGCAGGAGAGATTACATGTCCTTGCGTATGATGATGTACTGATTTAGATTTATGGCTCATCCCGTCAAGTTTGGGATTTAATGATCGCCATGCTCAAAGCTCATGTCCTATAGCCTTTTCAAACCAAGCCAACAATAACCCCATTCGTTGGCTTAACATGAATGAGTGCAAGGATATGATGATACTTCAGGGAGTGACCGTCTAACCCCAGAGACAAAACATTGGCACTCATTGAGATTAGTTTTCACTTATGAACACTTCTCTGTATAAAACCACATGCAGTGACTTTATAGAGCTGTAATGTTAGTCCGTTTGGTTCTGCAGCACACAGCTGTGTGACAACCGTATTCATGACCCCCCCACCCCACCCCGCCTCTGGGTCATGTCCCACCTGTGCGCTTAATGACACTAGGACGTTGGTCGATTTCTGGCCTTATTTCATCCATGATCGTCGTCCAGGTCCTCCTTAATTACAGGTTTGTTGCCAACCACGAGATACATACAAACATTCCACTACCAGAAGTAAACAGACACACACACACACACACACACACACACTCACACTCACACTGCGAACACACATGCACACACTTCAAACACACTGCACACAGCTTTACAAACAATCAAACACCGTCAAATAGAATCGTTTCAGCACTCGGTCTGTTTGCTTTAAACTCCAGGCCTGGGGCGGCATGTGATTAAATTACTGCGAAAATAAATTGCCATGTGTGTGATTTTTCAGTCTCCATTATTATGATTATTTCTGAACACTGTCCCTGGTAGGGATACGGACACATGCTGAGAAGCAACGAGAGCGGCATGGCTAACCTTCGAATTGGCATATCAACAGATTAGCATTATGCAACGCTTTGATGCAGCCCTACACCGTGGCTGCGGCGTCCCAGCCAGCGGTGTGTAGCTCAAGTCAGGATGCCAAAGGAGATTAAGGGAGACGAATGGAGACGTGAATAAGGTGGAGGACGACAGAACAATAGATCAGGTCACACTTGTAGCATATTAGCATATGTCTTTGTAAAAGAAAGGTTCACAAAACAGGTGTTTCAAACTGAATTGGTGCCGTGACCCTGTGTCTTTTATCATTTTTGAGCTGTCAAATGTTGCTGATAAACGTGTTTCTTTTTTATCTAACATCTGCAAGGCTTATCGTTTGCATGCTCTTCAGACACCAGTGGTGTGTTTTGAGTTACGTGTTTTTCCCTTGACATCCATTTTGGAAGCCATTGAAAAGCACATCAACACTATTTGACTTGTACGATAGTGCTGGTAGACTAGGCTAGTCTAATTATGATGGCAACATAAAAGATTTACGTACATGACGTCAATTGTTAACCTTCATTTCCATACATTTGCCAGGCCACTGGCAAACTGTATGGTAATGCATACATTACTATACAGTTGGATGGCTAAACACAATGGCCATGCACATCCGTACCCATTTTGCATAACCATTTAAATTGATATGTGTAAGCTTGAGTCAAGGTGACCTGGAGGTGAGGAGTTACATCATGCCTGTGTGTGTGTGCGTGTAATGGATTACAGCAACATAGTGTTTCAGTGGTGGATGGGTTGCCCCCCTCCCACTGGATATGTTTTGAGTTGGGAGGGGATGGGGATAGGAGACATCCCCTGGTCTGCTTCACGTGTGTGTTGTCTGGCCCCTCACTTTGCCTCAACCAGCTGGGTTCGAGCATCTTGTGGGCGGCGATCCCAGCTGCCTGGGGGGAGATGGGTGGGCAGGAAGCACAGAAAGAATGGCCAAGAAAGTTGGAATGAACAGAGAGATGGATTTCAACAGCTTTTTTTTTTTTTTTTTTCCTTGCTCTCCCTGTACCTGTGTGTGTGTGTGTGCGTGTGTGCGTGCGAGAGAGTGGGTGCATGTCAGAGTCCACTGCTACAGCCAAACAATGGCAGTGGACTGGCTTCAGGAGACAAAATAGATTGATTTTCACCTCTGTGTTAGTTATTATGGAACTAACACACCTACTATTCAGTGTGTTGGTTCCATCGTAGCCTTCCACTATTGTCGCCTCTACGGAGGAAACTAGGGGAGTCAACACTGCAGGCAGGGATTCTATGGCTTCTCTTCATAAATCCAGTGAATAGAAATGTGTCACTATTACCATGTGCCTCTGTGATCTCGCATTCAATGTTATTCATGATTCATTATTAAAAGTGATCAACCGGCGCCCTTATAGTCCAGCAAAGTAGAATTTTACAACAGACTAATTGTAAAATATATAGTTTCTTTGAAAATGAATTATAATATGCAAATGAGCTATACACTAATTTAATATGCCCAAAATACACCCAAAATTAACTTTTTTTGTAGTACAAGTTTCTTTTGAAATGAATTTTAATCTGCACATGAGCTCCACACCTATTGAATATGTCCTAATTTGCATAGGCAGAAACACCATTCATATATATGACTAATACATCGGCCCAATCCTCATCCAATCATCCTACTGTGCAATCAATTCTCAAGGTAAATTTAAGTCTTTTTGTGGCAAGTGACCCAGGTAAGTGTGGCAAGTGACTTCAAATTTATCGTGTTTATGCATAGATTATCTTACTGAATGGACATGAATGTGTTAGTTTGGCCCCTGGTTAACTTGTGACTTTATGGCTTCTTGGCCATAAGTTGTAAAACAAAAATATTTTTTGGTTTTACACTTTTCATGGATACCTTAATTGTATAAAGTTTGATTTTGATTGGAGTAAAGGAAAAAAATAGCCCCATTGGGATGTATTGATGTCTAGCCTTACTGACATACATCTTGGATTGAACATATTTCCTCCTCCTCTAGGAGATTTATGAGGACTTTTAGTATGTTGTTCTGGATGAGCTATAATGGTTTGATCGCTGCGGCAGGAAGTCCAGCCATGAGCGATGCAGTAGTCGAGGCGGAAGATGAAGAGCGTTTGGACCAAGAGCTGTGCTGCTTCCCTAGTGAGGAAGGGCTGGATCCTGAGGATGTTGTAAGGGGCAAATCTGCAGGATCGGGCCACCGTGATGTTCGCAGTGCAGCATAACTGATTGTCCAGTACCACACCCGAGGTTTCTCTGGTTAGTGATGGAGTTACCGCAATATCCTCTACAGTGACCTATAAGTCAATGTGAGGGCAGTTTTTCCTTGGCACAAGGAGGAGCTCAGTCTCTTCAAGGTTAAATTATAAGACTGCAGTCATCCATGTGCTGATGTCTGCCAGACAGAGATGTGTATTGCAATCAGGGTGCTGTCAGAGGAGAAGAAAGAGAGGGATAGTTGAATGTCAGAGTAGCAGTGATAGGAGAAACCGATGTGTGATGTGATTACAGAGCCAACGGATCTAATAAATAGGGATAACATAAGTGTACCCAGTACTGAGCCTTGAGGAACACTGGTGTCAAGAGTGCAGGGCATGGACAAGGAGCCATTTCATTTGACCTGGTAGGTGTGATTCGTCATGGAGGATGTGAACCAGGTTAGCGCAAAGTCAGCAATGCCGAGTTCAGCGAGCATCGCAAGGAGGATCTGTTGGGTACGGCGTCGAACGCCTCGGACAGGTTGAGGAAAATGGGAACTAATGAAAGGGAAGAGCTCTAGCGGCACGGTGCCACTCTATCCCAGTGATTAGGGCTGTCTAAGTGGAATGTGCAGTCTTGCAACCTGACTGATGGGGGTCAAGCAGTGATAGGACAGTTGGTTAGCCCGTTGGCACGTTTTAGAAAGGAATCAAAGAATGGATACCGGTCTGTAGTTATGGATTTCAGTGTTATCAAGGGTCGGCTCGATTCATGGGCATGCGATATGAGACGATATCAGATGCCCATTTAACACAACCTCTTACTTTCACATCAACTCACAAATAATAACTTAATTATAATTTTGTCATTTAATTTCTTTGCTGTTCCGGATATTTAAAACAAAAACAATCCATTTTTAATGCAAATAATAAAATGGCTCATTGCATTTAAGTGCAAAAGTTTTTATGGCTTAACTTAAAAAGCCTGTAATGATCTTTAATTTTGAACATAGTCCATTCCCAACATATCTGTGTGGATAGTTTTTTTCTGAAGCAAAACATCCCTCGGATTAATCTTGGCAGTTAGGATATGCCGTCAGTGTAGCCAGATTGGGAAAATGTACCCGCCCGATTGGGCTACTTTTAATCACCCTAGGCTGAAAATATGCCCAATCTGGCAACACAAACTGAAACTAGGCATCCTCGCGCTCACACATGTGTTGTGCTCGCTGTCCCTGCTTGCCTTGTTTAATTGGTGAACGGATCCGTGAGCGGCTTGGCTGATGTCCTTCACCTTCTTGGTAAGGTAGATTACAAAGTCATCAGCTGTCAGGGAGGGAGGACTGGTAGAGGGGCAGGGGTGAGGAGTGAAGCGAACATGGAAAACACTTACCTGAGGTAGGAGGCAGAGGAGTTGATTTTGCTCCAGTTGACAATCAAGGTGAAGTCTGAGAGGAGGTGAAGATAGTGAAAGAGATCATCAGTAAAGTCTGATGTCTTCCATTTTCTCTCAGCTGCCTGAATACTGCTCTACAAGCCTGCAGAGATTCGGAGAGCCAACAGGGGTGTGCTGACGGTGTGAGGAGTAGGGAGGGGGAGGACTTCAAGGGGAGAGAGAAAGCAGCAAAGTGATGGTCAGACACAAGGAGCAGGGTAACGGAAGAGCCGATGATATTCCACAGGCCCTCATGTTGGTTCCCGGACCTGTGGGTGGGAGGAGAAGGGGGAGGTGTTGAAAAAGTCTATTCATTCTAATTTAATTCAGAGTGTTACTTCTCTGGCACGACGTTGAATTGGCCCAAGACTTCCGTTTCCCCATGACATGAGGACTAGCGTTACTTCTCCCAGCTTCCACCAGCAGGGCTCAGCTGCAGAGTTTCAACATGGCTGTCAAAACTAATCTATTGTTTCGGTCAAATGTATCGACCACAGTGGCAGGCAGATTCATCTTCTGAATACAATAAACAGCCAATGGTTGCTTCAGCAAGGCTTCAGATGTGTAACATGCACAGCATATGCTTAATGAACGATGCTACCCCCCCCCCCCCCCCCATCTTAACGGCTAACAGGGCCCATGTGGGAGGGTTCAAGACGGCTCACCCTGAACCATGCTCCCCTGATTCTAGTCTTCTTTAAGTGGGTCGGTATTAGTGGTCCAAAGCATGTATCAAGGTCAAACTAGAGCCCTCATTATACACATCCAAGCCACTCGCCTGGAGAAAAGTCGTCATGGAGAAGAGAAGACACGGGTGGACCTCCAGGAGAGTTCCCGCTTGGTGACAAAGGTTGTTGTCTGGCTGAGCCCAAGGACCTCCATGCCTCTTCCGCCGTCAGGGTCACAATGGGTCCGTAGTGATGCGCGTGTGACTCACTCTCTGCTGTAAAAAGGTTTAAAGCCAGAGCCACATTCTGTCAAGACTTACAATATTGGACCAGTATTTTGATATCATTTTATAATTGTATGTTGGTCTATTTAAATGGCATGTATTGATGTGGCCCTGTCCTCAAGGGCAAACGGCCAAACCATTATTGCAATGCCAGCTATAGACGTTCAGGTTGTTTTGTTTACGGTGGAGATTTACAGCATTTCCGGCTCATTCTGCCACTGTGAATATGTGTTTTTGTCTTCTGGGCTATTGTTTTTTTTTTTATTATTATTGTTGATTAGTAATAAGCATTCCAGTTCAGAAGAAAATCTGTTTTCAACATACTGCTAGTCTCCGCACAAGCAGACAACAGCTGGCAGGATGGTGTCAGCATCTGCTTAGAGATTTTGTTGAGCGACTTGGAACAAATCCAATGGATCAGTACTCAACACATCTGTCATCACGGTCATTTTGGCCGATTCGCTCCTCCATCCTCATCAACTCCCACCACCACCACCACTGCTCTTTCGGTGCTCCCTTTTGCTCTGACAGTGATGGGAGGGCCCATCTCCACACGGTCCCCAGTCTGGAGCAAGCAGTTGCAGCGATAACCCTGTTTGTGCATCCAAGCCTCTATGATGGATGAGCGGTGTGGAACGACTGCCCCCACAGAGGAGCTGGGTCTGCTTGACGACACTGAAGCCCGTCTGCTGAGAGAGTTCTTGAAAGTTGTTTTCTTGTTAGTCATTTCTCTATTCCTATTCAGCTCTCTTAGTGCCAGTAAACTGATGAAACTGATGCACTGATGATCAAGACATGCATTAGCAGAATTTAGGAATGTAGATATATTGTATATCTGCGAATGGCATATTTTCTGTTACTCTTGCAGGATATTTTGACGAACAATACAGGGATCGCTGAATGATGTGAAGGGCGAAGGGCATGTGACTTCAGAGTCATGCTGGCTCAGATCCTAACTTCTGCCTCAATGCTTCCCGGTCCTGTTGCTGACATGGTAACCAGATCTGACATGCGCATGCACACATGTGGCAACTGGCCTGCACACAAGGTCAACTATAGCCTAGCTTGTGTGTATTGCATGAGAGCATCAACAACAATAACAACAAAAAATGCCATATATGTACGACAGTGGGGGGGAAATGAGTGACATTGAGGAGGTGCAAGTGTAATGCTCTGGGTGTAGAGGGCTGCCAACTCGACATGATAACATTCCAAGAGTTTGCTTTTTGTTGGGGCGCCGGGGGGCTGGGGGTTGTGTCTTGCAAAGCAAGCAATAGCGGTTATGTAGGCCTAGTTTGTCCAAAAACTGATTTGACAGATTCGTCATAGTCTTAAGTAGTTAAATCATAATTGATCATTCCCTGCCTTGATTACGTTCAGGATTATGAGCCTTGCATGCTTTGATTGAGCTCAAGATTTGTTTTCTCCTCTTCATCAAAACACTGATGTTTGCCGAAGTTGGGCTCTAGCGGTAGCGGTTTCTAGGTGGGAAATCACATAATTACATCTCAACCAATGCCAACACGTGCGTTTTGAGAAATACATTCCACAGTGCATGATAATAATCTTGCTCAGTAATACCTTGGAAAAAAAAAAAGTGCTTGGTTACCCAGGAGACTTCCGGTCAAATCGGGAAGGTTGGAAACCCTTGTATGCTGGTGGAAGTATGATGTGATGGGTTGTGTGTTCCCATGTGTGTTGGTATTGTTGTTGCTTACACTAATTTTAGAGGAGCGGGATAGGCCTCTGTCCTCCTTATTCTGGTCTCCTCCCGAATTTCCAATTTTTCTTCAATGTATTTCTTCTTTTTTGTTAACATCTTCCTCTGATGTGAAGTGGAAAGAGATAGGAATGCCCTTACTGGAAATCCGGTGAAAAATCTATCTGGGATATGTTTATTATGATCTCATGGTAAAAAATAAATCGCTATTTTAACCACTTACAAGGCTATTTTTACCACTTACAAGGCTAGAAGTAGACACGTCTTTGGTACGGGTACTAACATATGAAACGAGGCATTGATAACTTTGTAAGTGTACAGATAGTTTATTGAGGAGGACATTTTATACACAGAATACCATCAGTAGTTCACCCGTCGACTCCATCTTGTCTTTAAGACTCGATAAGTAGATTTGCAAACACAGAGCTTGCGTGTTGTTGTGTAGCTCTGTGTTCGCCAATCTATGCCTGTTCTGAGTTGCTTGTTAGGGGAACATTTACTGTCAAGTGAATTAAATGTCAAGCAAAGAAACCTGAGCTCACCTTTATATATACATATATAATCTAATGATGTAGATTTTATATAATTAATGTTATAGGAAACTGTCTGTCAAGACACATGCATATAGATGATAAATTGCCTGTAAATGTATTTCATGGCAGGTGATTGTAGAAATATTCATGGAGGTTAACCCCCGCTAGTCATGGACAGAATGGTAATACAAGTTAAAAGGTGTGTGTGTGTGTGCGCACACATGTACTGTATGTGTTTGTGTGTGTGTGTGTGTGTGTGTGTGTTGACATGCATGTGCCTGCGTGTGAAAAAGAATAGCTTGCTGTCTGTTTCAGTGGCGACAATGCAAGGAGAGCTCTCATCCCTTAGAACGACATGACCAGTTTCTCGGGTGGCAGATTACTCTCCCTCTGTGGCGGCGTTGACGCATGGCTGTGTCTCTCTCAGTGTTAATCAGTGTCAGGGCGGCCGACCGGGTCCTGTGGCCCAGCAGCAGCAGCCAGCCTCTCTGCTCCTTACCGCAGGGCAGCCTGCATCATCAGACAGCAGTAGGACAGGGCCGGGGAGATGGTACGTGGTCCCCTAACCGCCCTGGTGAGCCCGTTTTACATCTTCTTCTCCCCCAATCACAGCACTATCTTATGTAATAATGCATACAGGGACTGTATGCCCGTATGTACATGAATGCACATACATACATACGTATGTACACTATATGTACATGTCAGATAAGATAAATACAAAACAAACCTTGTATATATTTTTCCTTCTGTCTTTTGTTTTGAAAGAAAACATCGCTTCAAAGTGAATATGAGCTAATGATGTATGTGGATGTCTTATTCACACTGACACATACATCTTACACACACTGACACATACACACGCATCGGGCATCAACCATGAGATCAGCTAGCTCAATTTCTTCATGCTTTATTTGTTTTCATTATCTGTAAGTGACACATATAAAACCTTTTCATTATTTAGTGTGTCGTTTTTTTGACATACAGCCAAACATCAACTTTATATTTGTATAGCCATAAATCACTGTTACAGTCTCACAGCTAAATCTTGCCAGGCTATGAGTGACTACTCAATTATTATTCTACTGACTACTTGTACTACTATTAAGCTTACTACTAATTTTGAGCTGACCACACCACAGTCAAATGAGGCAAACTTTCTAAGCAGATCCCATATCACAGGCCCGTTTCACTGCAACACATTTCTTAGGCAGGGACCAGATAGAATGAATTATAAATCTTTTTTTCGTCTTTTCTTAATTAGTCTTTCAGTTCCAACCCTGCAGTGGAAAACAGGGGAGGGAGGGGGGCAGTGGGCTCCTTGGTCTGCACTTCAATCGTCCAGGAGAGACTCAGGGTTCTTGATCTCCCAGTTAATTTGCAGAAGAGGGATTATCTGAGATAGCGGAGGCAGAATAATTGATTGATTGACGGGCACTGTTGCTGCTGCCTGCATATTTCATCCACTGGCAACGTGACACAAAATCTCGTGCAGTTACAAGCATAAAAGTGCCAACGCGTGTTCAAACGCTAAAAAAAAGAAGTTCAAAGTTAATTTCCAGATGTCTCGTTAAGAGCAGACACGGAGGCGTCTCTGTTTGGTTGGGGCTATTGTCATTCATCCGTCGACACAAACAATGAATAGTGTCTGGAATCACAAAGGTACACCAAAGGGATCGACCACATGCGTGGTCGTGTTCTTCAAGGTGTTTTGGAAGTCGACCGGTACGGCGAGATGAGGATCAAACTCTCTACCACTTGCCTTGAGATGGAGAAAGGCGCAGAGGCGATTCATTGTACGGCCGGAACATTCCAGATGACAAGCCACCGTGGGTGTCAGGGTGTCATAGAGAGGTCATCCAGCTCTTGACCCTGCAGCCTGTCCATGTGTGTTTGAATGTATTTTTTACCTTTGTGTCTCTCTCCTCTCTGTTGCCTCCTCCCCTCCTCCATGTTGCCTTCTTTCCTGGAAGCCTACGTACATGACTCGGGGGATGTGTGCCTGTTATCTGTCTCTTCCTCACTTAGCAACGCATAGCATAGAAACAGGTCATCGCTTCGGGATCACCTAAATAATTAATAAATAGGGGGGGAGAGGGTAGCCTCGTATTCCATTCATGCATTAATCAGCTTTTTACAAAAAGAAACAGACCCAGAATTGAGTGAAATATTTTCATGCCCACCCCCTTTAATTTGTAAATAAGTACTTTAAGTAATTAATTAACCACATGACCAAGTATTGTGAACAGAATGAAGGACAGCATTACAGTACATTTGAACCAATAGAAGGAAACAGAATCAAATTAATTGTTCTGGAGTTATTGTTGTACCCTATTCGCCCAATGCACTTATCGCATTATCGCATTATCCATTCATCCACCATGTATACCGAATATGAACATGCTTGTCCACACTGACAAACGTCTGAAGCCAAAGAGCTGAGGTGTTTACGTGTCTACTCCAGGTTGGGATCCATCGAAAATCAACAATCACAGCATCTTGCCTCATCGCTGTTCCCTACTTCCTTGTCATGTAAACAGAATGCTCTTAGGTCAAAATTTATTGGAATTGTGTTGTGTGTGTCTCGTGGATCGCACTCAGAACTTAATCAGTAAGGCTTGCATTGAGCTTGAGTGTTAAATGTATGCAATAATTATGCTATAATTGTATGCAATACACTAAGCCAATATTAGCTAACAGATGCTCCGTATAAATCATTAAGTAAGCCAAGTATGTTTATTTCCATACCCATACCTGACGTAGGACCACGCAATTGAACACAAAGCAGTGCAGTACAATGTACACAATACAATGCAATGCCCTTCAATACAATTTACACAATGCAATGCACAGCAATACGCAATACATCAATACACTACACTGAAAAATGTGACTTATTTTATCTTGGTTTACTAGTGGGAAGTTGCTTGTCATAAATGTTTTTATTTTTTGTCAAATAAGGTATCTGTTAATTACAG
>JAOPUD010000001.1:8512989-8524223 GCA_027122715.1 Trisopterus minutus
GGAGGGGGGGGCGGGTTTATGGTATGGGCGGGGGTGGTTGGCATTGACTGACACTCTTTCTGATGAGAAGAAAATTCTCTCTACCGCTTTGCAGGTCCCTGTAACACCACTATGCCAAGCCGGGGCATTTGGCTTGTTTTGATGTGTTTGCTCGAGCGAGACATATTGATTTCAGAATCATATTTCATGCTGGCCAGTTTCGGTGAATTGGTTGGTGGGAATGGAAATAAGAGCAGTTTGTTCGCACCGTTGTCTCTGCGCCAGTGGCACTTATAGTATCGGCTTAAAAGCCATGCCTCCCAAAGGTTTATTCACAGTTGCTTGACATGCACACTGCAAAAGAACCCAAGGGCTGATTCATAGGTGTAACATATAAGGATGTACGCCAATGGGATCTCCTCTCTGTTGTCTCGTCTCCCCACATGCTCTCAGGTTAGGAAAGAACATTAGGCCGTCATAGTCAGAGAATGGCAGGGGTCGGTCCATATCCTCCCAAAAGAGGATATGGGTGTAGGTTGTTCCCTCATTTCTCTACGTTAGGTTTGGCAATAGTTTATTGTTGTTTAGGTAATAACGGCAAAAATGTGATGCATGTAAATGGGGAGACACAGTATGCTGTCATGATACTGACACCCAATGGAGTTTTACATTTTATGAATGCTACTCAGTTCTGTGCTATTTATGCACTCTAACATCATGAATAATCAATTGGGTTAAGGCTAGCCTATATTATGATACTCATGACTGGTGGTACACTCAATATCCTAGATTATCAATATATCGGATAACACAAAAAAAAAACTAGCTACAATGCTACCATTGTCGATACTAGCAACGAAAATCAACCTACTCCAAACCTGATCATTACTATAAAGCTTGCATGCAATTCTAATGAAATAATCTTGGTTACGCTCTCACCTTGAGAGTCACAGATTCAGACAGATGGCAGATTATCAGATCAGCTCATGGCCTATATTTTTATCACAAACGGACACATTTTTTATAAACAAATAATACGGTGCAATTTGTTTGATTCCAGATAAACAATGATGGTACGGGAATAAGGGAGGGTATGAAAAGTGGATGTCTAAGACTTGTCTACTTATTTGGCTTAAATCAAAAATATATAGGAGAATTTAACCGGAAGAGACATGAATCTGTATTGAAAGTGTGTCATATATGTAGTCGGATAGTAACATAAATTTCTAATTTGGTGCCTTCTTGACCGAGAAAAGACAGACAGTGACTTTCTGGTGCTTATGGATTGAAGACGACAACTCCCACAATGCCAATCAGCGTTCACTCCCTGCAGCCCAGAGTGAATACAACAGAATGAGAAAGTTGTAATAATATATATAGGTATCTAAATAATGCAATATCACTTTGGATGAGATTATGAATTAAAGACTGCATTGCATTCTCGGACGTCTCTGGTACTTCCACAGCAAGTAACGACTCGTAGTGGGGGGGTTATCTCGGCCAGAGTCCAGTACAGAGTGGGTCGGTCGCAGGTTTTGCGATTGCGAGCGAGATTTCCCCGGTTCTGAATATGTTATTCAGGAGCGGAGGAGTCAAGTAAAAATGTCCTCAGTGGATGATGTGCTTTTTTTGCACAGCAATCTAAAGCACCACGCCAACACCAGGTAGTGTAACTCCCCGGCGTTGCATCTGATTTCATCTAGGCCTATTTCTAGATTTCCTTCGGGTACGGGTCGGGCGTCGATATCAATTTATAGCGGGTCTGGTCGGGTGCAGAATGTAATTCGCGGGTACGGGCAGATGCGGGTTTTCAAAATAAGACCCGTGTATTGATTCTTCGGCCATGGTGGAGAACGAATAGGGGGAAAAATACTTAGGCTTTGACTCTCTGAAGTCCATATCGAACCGTGACTTCAGTTTGATGTGGAAGGACCAGAGACGTCGGAGAACCCGACACAGTCGTTTATTCATAATTATTCAACATCCAGGCGCACACAGCTTTTGGCTGTATTTATTATATTATAGATGTCTATATATGATATTATATTATTTAGAGCTCCAGGACCCCCACCGAAGCTCCCGGAGTGTTTCTAGAATATCTTATAGAACATGGCCAAAAGCTGTGTGTGCCTCCGGATGGTAATATATATATATATATGAATAAACGACTGCGTCTCTGGTACTACATCATTGCTTCTTTAGCACCGTGTGATCTAACGGTCACATCAGTCACACGGTAACATCAAAATCCATACCGTAGCGCAAATTCCCACCGGTGTACTACTGCCTATACCGTTCACACCGTACACCCCTGTCCCACCCACTGGAACTAGTGCTTGTCGTTTTTTAGAGCCCGCCCAAAATGTATTTTGGGCCTCTTTGAAAGAAATAAATACTTAGACCATTTGTGAGAAAGTGAAACCCTTCTCACTTCCAGCAAAAGGACTGTTCAATTGGTGTACTTGAAATAGTCCCCCATGGTACATGGTATGGCCTAACGGGCCCTGATTGGTCGACCCGTGACTAATCAGGTGGCCTATTTAAGGGGGGCGCGTTGTGTGTCTGAGAGGGAAGGCAGGAGGTGGCTTGACGTGGGGCCACTACTTGCACCTTCTCACATGCTTGCTCATTCTCACACCATTATTTTATCTTCTCCTAAATTAGACGTTCTTAATTCTGAAATTTCAGCCCCAGCATCGCAGTATATATAATATGGATTATACAATGTACAGTAGTTCTCCTCTCCCAATTATTTGAGTTGGTTTGGTCCATGGTGAGTCTTTTCTTGAGTGGTAACAGAAGAGAATCAGCGAACAGAAGCGACAAGTGTCATTGATTGTGGAGGGCAGGAAAGCCAAGGAGGAGACGAAAAAGACAGATTAAAAAAAGTAGGGCACTGGAGGAAGATGCCGCCAAATGTGCCAAAATAAACCACCTGTTTAGAGGACCGACATAAATCATTTAGCTATTTGTGCTATATTTGCAATGCCAACCTGAGCATAAAAGCTTAAACCAATTCATCATTATTCTAGTTTATTTTGTTAAGCCATATTACGTAAAATACATAAAATACCGTGTAGCCTCAGAGCAGCAGTCCAGCCTGTCTGATGCTGCATGGTGAACCCGATAGACATGAGGAAGACAGGACTGAGGGGACAGGTAGAGAGTATATTTTAAAGGATTTTAAAATATATAATTTAATTATTTAATAAATTAAGATAACCCACACATAGAACTGACATGATGCATTGAAATGTCCCAAATATGTAATGGGTTGACATTGTATGTTGTATATAATTGATTGTTAAGTAACAGATTCTTGAGGT
Source organism: Trisopterus minutus (assembly GCA_027122715.1). Taxonomy (NCBI): domain Eukaryota; kingdom Metazoa; phylum Chordata; class Actinopteri; order Gadiformes; family Gadidae; genus Trisopterus; species Trisopterus minutus. Next base: position 8,516,295 of record JAOPUD010000001.1, read on the forward strand.
GGATTTTTCATTTGGCAAACGTTGATCCAATATTGAATAACAAGGGTTGGTACGAGTTTTGTGCTGTTCATTAATGCAAATTCTTACACCACTGAAAAAGTGGGCCAGTATGGGACTGAAACTGCCGGGCTGAAAATGGGTCCCACTCCAGCCCTAATAGCAGCCAAGTCAATTCTGCCCCTTTCTCCTGCCTATTTGATCGTGATTGTATATGTCAAATAACTGCAGCAGCTATTCTGCTTGAGTTTATTCTTGCATGTCCCATCCACATGTGAACCAATGCATTTTTCTCCAGCAGCTATTCTCGTGAATGTAATATAACTAACAACACAATTTCATTACGGAGAGACAGAGAATGCCTATTGTGCGTAATACAATGGTCACGTTTTATTTTTATTTTTTTACGTAGCACCGCTGACACCCGAGTCCCCTGGTCAGTGGGATGTGCTCCTCCAACCCTACAACAACTCAGAATCCCACGAGGGAAAACAGGACATGAGCTAACAGAACATAAATCGTTACCCAACGCCTGCCGTTTTGCTCCCTGTCACCTCTTTCCGCATCAGCGGCCACAAACGGCGACAGAGCAGACAGGACTGCTTTCATCGGGATGGAAATAGTGCAGGGCCTGAAAGCACATTATCGCAGTTCATAAATTTATGAAAGGGTTTTGAATGCCCGTGGTTGTCTCACACTGTACGGGGGGGGGGGGGGTTGAGCATAGCTGCCGTTAAGCCCTGGGGGGTTTACTAGAACCGCACATTCGGTGCATACTGAACAAACCCAGGAGTTGTCAAATGGCAGCAACAAACAACAAGAAATACGCACTGATTTTTGTTGCCCGAGGTCTGCAGTGGACTTGCCACCAAATGGTGGTCTTCTGCCTTATGAAGTAGGCTAGTGGCCATCCAATCAACTTCCACCCGGGTGTCTTTTTACAGTTTTATTTTTTCACTACATTACACATATTAAGCAAACAGTTTCATATTAAGCTTCTTACAAGAAGTGTATTCAACCATGATAGTGCATTGAACCAAGATGCAACCCAGAAATTGCAAGAATCATCTGAGTTCATAACATTTATCAAATAAGAAAACTGAATCAAGTGTTACATTTTAGAAACAGGCGATCGAGAATCTTTTTACTTTCAGGTTTGTTTATAAGCATAACACACAAGTTGTTTCACCCCAAAGCATAATAGGTCAAGCCCACTGCACTTAAACTTGTGCACTTTGGTTATAATGGTATGCATCTGTATTCAGCCCAGTCCGTCATTGGTCGAAGTGTTCAAATTATTCATTTTTTAAAAGCATAAAAAAAAAAAATACATGATAATATGACCGTTTATGCAAATGTGAAGGTATGCTAATGTCTCTATCATCCCATTTCTGGTTGTGTGTGTGTGTGTGTGCGTGTGCGTGTGCGTGTGCGTGTGCGTGTGCGTGTGTGTGTGTGTATGTGTGTGCGTGCGTGGCTGCGTGCAGCAGAAACTGCTACCTTTATGGGAAAACGCAGGGCAATTTTAGACACATACACACACACACACATATATTTACATTTAGGGCATTAAGCAGATGCTTTTATCCAAAGCGACTTACAATATGTACATTTGTCAGAAGAAAAAGAAACAATATATCACTGTACAGTATGGTACAGTAAGGATGTTCATAGAACCAAGTGCCAGCTTAGAATTGTTAGGTTAACCCATTCCCTGTATACAACAAAGCTATCTAGGATAAGATGCTCCACAACGCAAGGAGGTTCAACATACAATAAGTGTGCAGATTAAGTGTCAGGACGTACAACATACAGTACAATATACAATAAGGGCCCTATTTTAACGGTCTGAAACACAAGTATGAAACGCAAAACGCAATTAAGTAGCTTTGTGGGCGGATCTCTGGCACTGTTGCTGGGGGATAAATTACTCTTGCGCCCGACGCAAATCTAAAATGGGTTGGTCTGAAGTAGCTTAATAACACGTAGGTGTGTTTTGGGTGTAACGTGCAATAAACCAATGAGAGTGCCATCTTCCATCTCCTTTAAGAGCCAGTGCATTTGCACTTGACGAGTTGGTATTTTGACAGCGTGTTTGCAGTCTCCGCTGAGGCAGATGCATGACCCCATGAATTTCAAACTTCAAATGGCTCAGTTCATGGCCAAAATTATAGACAATAATTGACAAATGGAATAGCGTTTTCTTCACGTCGTTACGTGTTTAGTTTACGTGTGTTTAAACAGATGGGTGCACACATATTGTTGAACTGAGCACCGAACATCACCCGCATTCTTTTAAACACTCACTCGCGGTAAAACTATGTTTACTCACGATCAAATACTCATCAAATCTAAAAGTTATGAGCTTGTACATGATGTCTGTGTCAAGAAAATGTTTTGCTGTACGGTGTTTGCAGATGCAGGTGCATTGATTTAAAAGTAGGCTACAACTTATTACCGCTGTATCAGCTGTTCTTTCCCAAATAATTTAGTTATGCAACGTTAATGCATCGGAACACGCCTCTGCTTTTCACCAACACGCCTCTCAGGGCACAAGTGTAGTGGCGCAAGTTTGCTGCCGGGGGAAATCAGCTTTACGCCGGGTGCAAACTAGCAATGATACATGCGTCGGTGTAGAAAGTCAATTGTGCTGGGTGCAAGATAGGGCCGTAAGAGGGGATAAGTGCGTGGGGTGGAGGCTATTCAGATTCTAGCTCAACTCTGAACACTTTTTTACTCACCATGTTCAATATACTGGTAACAACAAACCGTATCAATATTCTTAACACTGCCATACTATATTACCATACTGGGTTGATATTCAAAATCTCAACCCATTGTGTAGGTTACCTACAATACAGAGAAGAACCAAAGCAGGTGGAGGCTGGGGCGGTGGTTGGTGAAACCCCACCATAGATGTAGATGATCCGTCTATTCCCATCCAAATCTCCAGCGTGAAAGTTCATGATTCCAATATGTACGGGAAGAAAGGGGCAAACCAACGTGTTGGATCCAATTTCTTCTGCTCACTGCTGTGAAGGATTCACTCCCAGTCCATCCATGCAACGCCCACGTAGGTGTGTAGTGTGAACACCGCCGGTAGAGATAATGAGATTATGCTGAAACAATGTTGGGATTGATCACACAAAAGCAAAGGGGATTAACATAGGAGAGTACATAGGGTTCCTCAAGAAAACATGGGACCAAGGGAATGGATGACCTTTCACTTGCTGTCTGCAGTAACAAACACACTTCATAACACAGATCATGGGGTGAAAATTATTGGCAGAAAAATATATGTTTTATACAGTTCTATTTCTCTACAGAACCAAAAAACTGCCAAAGCAATCATTTGTGGTGGGAATCTACCGTGACATTGTAATAGAATCACCAAACAAGGATGTGTCCCTGTCAGCATTGATGTCAGTCCCACATCTAGATTGGTTCGAGAGAAATCGAGACGGAAAGCACACTGATTCCCTAGGACATATTTTTGCATTTGTCCCAACCACAGAAACATTGAGATAAAAAGCAGTCTCCCAGATATGCTGGATGTCACCAACAGTGGTCTTGAGTGCTTTGCTTAACCATCCTAATTGTAATGATACGGTCTCATTGGACCTTTCACACGCCTCCTGCACCAAAGCACACTGACACAAAAAGCTTCACATGCATTTTCAATAATAATCACGGCTCTGACAGATAAGGTTTCATCATAATGGAGGCCTTCCGGCTTTTTATTTGTCTCCCACTTTGATTGCACAAATCAACATATAGTGTCTATGCACACGCACACACACATTAATGCACACACATACACACACACACACCATGATGATATTTCTTCCTGTCTACTCTGCTGTAGTATGAGTATTATAAAATGGTGCACGATGGAGCTCACTATTTGCTTTGGTTCTAACTGAATTGAAGCTTGGTTGGATTCCTTCATCTCATCAGTTGCTGCATCTGCTGAGGCACCATACTGCTTCTGCTTTGTTGAATAAGAATCAGATAAAAGTGCAAAATTACATGAGCAGGTTGGCCACGTGATGTAACAATCTATCATCAGTCTGATCCTTTTCGCCTTTTGAGTTTTGCGCTATTCGTATCATGTCAATCGTCTCCTCTCTGTATACAACCCATGTAGTTGAATGAACCAAGGCTTAAGGAAGATATTCCTAATATATCAGTGTCAATCTGAAGATATTTGCCTAATATAGATGAAAGGGTTCGCAAAAAACGCAAGTGAGCGAGAGAAGGAGAATGTTGGCAAGTGCTTCCATGGAATACAATCTGTGAGCAGATTTGTTTGTGTTTTGCTCTGCCTGCTCCTCAGCGTACACTGCAGCTGTTTACTCAAGCTGGAGGTCATCTCGTGTCCTTCCTGTGCTAACTTGTTGAGCTTAATTAGTTGTGAATAATTTGTTTCAGTTGCGCTGGATTGATAAGGCCTGTTTCCGAGGGATTTGATTCAAACCGACACTCACAGCTTATCAAGCTTCCTTGATAGCAACTTGGTTATGGGACCTCTCTGGTCTTGACCCGGGGTCGGTGCAGAACGAATAGTCAATGTTAAATGGCAGGAGCTTAACCACAGCTAAAACATAGCAAAATATGCCATCAAGGGAAAAAAGGATGTTTATCAGTTACTTTTAAAATCCACTTATACTTGTGTAACATCATTCTTTTGAACGGTGGAAACAATTGAACCATTGACCACTGGTGTCAGCGGTCCACAAATATTTATGTTTTGTCATGCTCTCATTGCATGACCTATTACAGTCTGGAGGGCCAAGGCTCCCACATGATTGGGGGCCCCTGGGGACTGGTGTCAACCAGGAGATCTTATGCTCTGTAATGTGTCGGACACTGGTAAATGTGTTAAAGTTAACTTTATTACAAACTACAGATAAGGCTTAGGCTCCAGGGGTATCCGGCCATAATGCTGAATGTGGTCATAATATGAAAACACCGGATGAAAATCTTTCCGGAATTCAGACTATGGTGAACATTTGTGACATTGTGGTGACAGTGGCCAATCAATTTTGATTAACCTTAGTCTGTTTGCTGTGATTGTAGGCAGAAAATCTGTCAACATTCCTTTCAGGTAACCAGCTAAGCCAGCCTTTCTGGCATGTTTGACGCAGATTGTTAGGTTAATGAGTCCACCGCCGCTCCTCTCAAGTTTCACTTTTCTCAAAAGAGATTGTCCAGGGTCTTGTGTCTACTGATGTATTAGGCCTAGCGTGCAATAGTGGCTGAGACGCCATACCCCCCCCCCCTCCCCCTTGGCCACACACACATTATCATTATAATTCGGTATTCACAGTGTATTTGTGGATACCTGTAGGCTATACCTTGTGTTATTGTATGATTTAGGTGTTATTTTTATTTTGGAGCACCCATATCTCAGCGGTGGAATGTTAAAAAGTTTTTAAATATCTCAGCATCTGCATCCGGAAAGAGCAGGTCTCCAATGAGTTTGCTCGCGAAATTCCCATGAGCGCTATAATTTAGTCAAAGTTAAATGTTCGGCACGTCCGCCTCGATGGATTTGACTTATTTTGCATACTGAACCTTTTGGGCCCATAATGTCCGTCAGGGTTTTTTTCTGTACGGGGACATTTTGGGAAAAGAAATTACAAATGTTCTCAGAATCTCCCAAATCTCCCAAACTCCCAATTGCCCACAATTAATGCATAATTAATGCGTAATAGATGTGTCTGGGAGTAATGACGACACCCGTAATTCACTTGAAAAGGGGCGGGGAAAGGCGTGTGAGGGCTGTGATACCTCGGGGGAGTGCTTGCAGTCCTACTTATTATTGATGTTATGCAATTTTTCATCAGGTTACTTTTGACTCAGAAATTCAAACATCATTGCGTCCAGTGTGTTCCACTTGGAGCCCAAAACTAAACATCTCAGCTCGCCGGCTTCTACTGTAATCTAGACAGTGTACTCGTTACCAATGCCCTTATCTCTGCATGATTTGATCACTGTCACTGCCACTCTATAAGCCAAAGGTCACTCTTTCCCCTTCATTTTTTTAAGACGCCCCTCTCAGCCCTGGACATCACGTCACCTTCATGTGTCCTATGCTAGGACCCTCGTCCAGCTCTTTACAATTAGGCAGCTCCCTTTTCTAATCTAGGACCACCAGGGCCAATGAATGCGTAGGAGGAGCCCGAGGGTAGAGCGAATGATGAAAATAAATCATAAATCTTGAAGATATATTTACATGTATACATTTAAAAAAACATCTACTGTTCCATCCATGTGACTTCAAGGTCACGCATCGATACATGTGTAGGCTAATGAAGTCCCCTCTATGTAATCCACGCCCACTTTTCAGGCAGCTACAAAGCACTGTCTTCACCTTCCGGTGGCATAGAACACACAGCGCCTCCTACACTGATCCACCGCAGAGCCACAGTTAATGTTACTGGGTGATGACTTCAAACCATTAAGTAACATGGACAGACCTTATCCGCGGTCAGACTGAATGTCTTGAACCTCTGTGGTTCAAAGGTCCTGGTACTCACAGCTCTGAGTGATGCACGCTCTTTGCTATGGGTTCACAGCAGTGATGATGGTTTGTTTTTTAAATATCTCCCGTTTAAATATGGTGTGGACGTAAGTCAGAAGTCACAGTCTGTATTGGGTTGCAGATAAATGGAAATATGCACCGTGGATAATATTAACTGATGAATAATATTGTCCTCAATCTGTGTCTCATTAGTTCAGTGTTGTTTATTTGATGTAGCCTTTAAGATTCCCTGAGGAAGCCATACAAGGCTTTCCAATTAACTTTTAGTAAAGGCCTAATCAGGGACAGGGGTTCCAAATTAGTCTTGACTAGAAACCTGTATGCATGGCATCTATTTTATATTTTTTATGAAACTATATAAAAAAAAACGTCTAAACAATGAATTCTGTAGCACTTGGTCCTGGAACGCAAGCCCATATCCAACACCATCTGCCCAGACAGACACGTTGAAGAAGCCCTATGACAGATAGAGATGAACATCTAAAGGCACTTCAGGAGTCAATTAACATGCCCCCCGCTGTGCATTACAAACCTTTTGCTAGAATTGAGCGTTTGACCCTCTCATCTCCATCAGATCCAGCCATGATTCTCCTGTGCCACTGTTCTACCTTCTGACAGAGGCTTGCTACAGTAGAGCATGCCTCTCTGTCTCTCTGTCCTCGATGCTAGAGAAAAAGACATTGTACCACATAGCAGACATTGAGGAAGTAAGGGAAAGGAATGATAGACAGATATGGGGGATGGGATGACTAAGGTGCTGACATCTTCTATTACAGTTGGTCCCACGACCTTGTGTCTATGTATATGCAGCGATGAAAATGGTCGTTCACAAACTTTCTGCTGAGGGTGAGTGTAGCTAAAAATAGCATTGTGGCCATTTACTGTTTGTTTTCATGTTCAAAGATTAGCCTTTCCATTTTGCCTTCACTCCCATGACATAACACTTTTCCAGCAACCCCCTCCCACCACCACCAGCAGCAGCAGCACCACCGGCCCCACAAGCACCTGCAAATCTCCAATTAAGCACCCGCGACACATCCATTATCTCCAATGCCATCCAGCTCCGCCACTGCTAGCTCACGCCTTGATCTCGCACACGGTCCGAGGTCTGTTCCAGTGAATGGGGACTTGTGTCCCTATGAGGCATCAGGGCTTTTATACTGTTCATAAATCACTCAGCAATCAAGTGGTTCTGTGTATGGGCCATTGGGGGTGTGAGTAAGACAAAGAAGCATTGACATTACCTAAGGGATTTTCCAACTATCTTGTGATCCTTAATTTAAGGACCTGGGAGGACACACACACACAACCTGTGTGTGTGTGTGTGTGTGTGTGTGTGTGTGTGTGTGTAAGTGTGTGTGTGTGTGTGCGTGCGTGCGTGCGTG
>JAOPUD010000001.1:8534520-8546381 GCA_027122715.1 Trisopterus minutus
ACACACACACACACACACACACACACACACACACACACACACACACACACACACACACACACACACACACACATTCCGGAGGTTGGCTGGTAACCTTGAAGTTAATTGGTTGTATGCTTGGTTGCCATTGGAGACATCATTTGACTGCTAGCAGAAGCCGTTCTTCATCCCCAGCCAATGATCTGTTAATCTGATCTCAGATTTGGATTCTATGCAGCACCAACAGATTCCATTTGTCATTGTCATGATTGACAGGACACAGCTGACCACAATTTGTTACCACCAAATAGCAACCAGCTGTGGGGAAGTTGTGTCGGCTTGGATATTGTATTCAACTAGCCCTCTCTTTGATTTAGGTCGTTTTGGTTAAGGTGTCAATATAGAATCACATGTTAGAGTGGAGTAGTTAAAAGTCAGACCTATTCATGTTTACATTTTATGAGAATGTACTTTACTATGAGCATTGTATTATGAATTTCCATTCGGCAATAGGTTACCTTGAATTTAATTCCATTAACAATTAATAGGCCATAAAGATGCTTTTAATCCATGGTCCACACATGACTGACAAAAGTCTAGTGGAAATCGATGCATGAGGTTTCATGCTATTATGACTATTTTATTATTTATCAATATAATTGCTCAAGCATACAGGAATGCAAACGTACATTCTAAAATATCTTGTCTTCCAGATACATTGTATTAGACAGCTGGAAATAAGCTATTCCATGCAATTAATCAAAGCTCTGTTGGCTGTGAGTATGATGTGAATCTGCACTAACAAGAGTAAGATGCACTGAAACGCACACAGAGCTGAACTGTGCTGTGTTTTTACGCAGTACGTGTGTCCCCTGAATAATAATCCTCATCTCTTCTTGGATGGATAGCCTAAAGTATTGGTTTAAGTAAAAGCAATTTATGTCATGGTGTAGCCATTATCTTTAATAATGAGAAACATGAAGTGTGACAAAATTGTCTTCCCCTTTTCCTTCAAGTGGTATCCATGGAAACAAAGCCACTAAGGCACGGTCTTCACTGAATTCACTCAATTTTTTCTTCCTATTTTGCAGAGTTGGGTTCCCTTTATCCTGCATGTGAATGGGTTGGTGAGGGCCCAACGAAACTCACGTTCACATTCATACTCCCTTGTCATTTTATCACCTTAACAACATGACCTCAGAGTCAACCTGTAGTCAGCTGAATAATGTTGAAGCCCAAAAATAAACGGCTTGTGGTATTATTACTCCTGTGTGTCCAACTCCGATAAATATTTTATATATATTGTTTTATTTTAACAGAAAACGCTTTTCATGTCGATTGGTCTTTAATCTAATCTAATCTAACGTCTAAAACATGTGCAACATTGTGGGGATTTGCATTATAGCATTCCCCATTTCCTAGTTTATATAGATCACTATATTTCCATTGATGTATAACAAAGCGAATAAGGTAACAAATGTATAATATAAGTGTATGTATAAAATGTATAAATGTATATTTCATAAGTTGTGTTGTTAAAGGTGTTAGCAATTTTGTAAAACGTTAAAAGCGTTCACAAGCATTCAACATATGGACCCAAATGATGACCCTTTTGTTAATATTATTTCAACACTCATCTCACATTCCCATACAGTGTACCTTTCAAACGCACAAAAAAGTTAGTTCCGAACGTATTAGGTAAACATAAAAAGCTTACATCTGGTGCAAATCATTCATCATACAGCATTTATTAAACAGCGTCAAATCAGAACTATCAAAAGATAGACTAGAAAATACTGTTCTTCACCAATGCCAGATCTTTATAAAGAGCTCCCGACTGAATATACTAAACTCACTACTTCTGAAGCTGAAAAATATGATCTCAAAGTTCACACAGCTAGTTAATGAACATGGAGAAAAGGCGTGTGCTTGCACACATGCGCAATCATGTGTGAGTTCATTAGTTAAAATGCATTAGGCGGCATTCTAAAGTAGGTGGCGGTGGCGTGTGTATGTGTGTGTATGCACGTGTGGCAGGGCTGTTGGAGTGGAACCTATAGGCCTTGTCTGCCTTCTGTCAGGGCTGTTAGAGTGGAACCTATAGGCCTTGTCTGGCCTCTAGCAGGGCTGTTAGACTGAAAGCTATAGACCTTTCCTGGCCTCTGTCAGGGCTGTTACAGTGGAAGCTGTTGATATCTCGGGGAGCGAGGTCAGACGAGCCCGTTGATCATGTGTCACATGGTCGATATCGCTACGTGCGGGTGCATGTGCAGTCTAAAAAGGTGTGGTAATGCTTGCTCAAAGTTTATGATTGCAATTGACACACATGTCAAAACCCACATTGATTTTATTCCTCGCTCAGCACTGAAGCGAGCACGGTCCATTCCATTAATAGGTTTCCCTAGACTGGGTAGCTCCGCCCATTCTGCCAGGCGATTTGAGTACGCCCAGCAGAATTGTCTGGAGAAGAGCAATACATTTCTTTCTAGTTTCGAAACGTCTTCTGCGCGAGCCAATCTGCGTACAGAGTCAATTTAGCTCCGCCCGTTGATCACGCCTCTTGTGCTGAAGAAAATGAAAGCAGCTTCCCCAGAGCAACGTGCAATCTATGATTGAGCTTGGTGTGGCAATAGCCATGATTCTAAGGTTTCCCTGCAGTCCGCTCCCTGCAGAGCTGTCTCTACCAGAGTGGAGAGACGAGCCTGATGGCTGAGTGCTTAAACGTGGTCCACTTAGAAGGATCAAACGGAGAACAAACGGCCTGCAGTTGTTTTTGTGTCCGTTCGGTGACACCCACCGTTCTTCTACATAATATTTTTGTGTTTGAGAGGGCAGACTAGGGCCTTTTGTAGACATACTACACACAGCCACACATACACAAACAGATGTGCACGCACACGCCGTCGTGATTACACACGTTGAATGACTAAAGATGTATGTCTTGAACGGTTGACTGCATCTCGATTAGGTTTTCTACTACTGTTTTTCGGCCTTGGAAAATTGTTTGCACGAGGACACACACACACACACACACACACACAGATAAACACAGGCAGCTAGAGCTATTATTTTCCTCAACAATGAAGAGTGCATGTTTTCTTTCTGACTGGCGTGTGTGTGTATTTTCCTTTACCTTTTATAATAAATGGAAAACCTTATGTTGTATAGTTCTGTATTTTAAATGAGGTCTCTGTGTATACAGGGCATTCAAATTGAGCAGGGAAAAAAGCAAATTGTAGAGGCTGGATGAAAAATTGTCAATCAAAATGTACAGCATGCTATTTCTTCCATTCCTGACATTTACTATTCATTAGTTTAAAAAAGAAAAAGAACAGAATGATTGATGTGTTATACTTATTGCCTTTTGCATTGTTTCTCTTCTATTAGATTACATCTGCATGTGAATAGCACATAACTCTAACAAACTACCAACGTATTATAAAATAATAGGTGCAATTTCTGTGGTGAGCAATACCGGTGAGCAATAAATGTTCGCCCCTCAATCAATACTTTGGCTTGGAGTCAAAAATGATTATGTCTACCGGTATTCTACCATGTGTATTCACCATGGACGCATTTCTATGTTCATTTCTTTCATCCACCCTGACAAATAGCACACTCATTTAGATGAACTTGGGTGCTTTTCACTTCAGTCATAACAACTGAACATGAAAGAAATTATAACATCTGTTAAAGCACACAGATGTTTGCATCTTTTGTGTTCCCTGGCTTGGATATACTGTATACTCGGATACTGTGGGATACCAACACCGGGTATTAATATGGTAGAATAAATGGAATGAATATGAACATTTTATCAATTTGAAAAGGTATTATAAATTCAAGACAATAATCAGCACCCTGATGGACGAACATTTCTGAAAGGTGGTACATAGGTCTTATTTGACATAATAAATAGATTTCCATATTTTGTGGGCGGTATGTGTGGGCTGTGAATACCTAAATGACTGTTTCCAGTCCAATTGCTTTCTTTCTTTTTTATTCTTATTTTTTTGGGCTCAAACACACTTGATAAGGAAACACACTCCGGCTCAAACAGGCTGTGAGTAACATAATTCATCTCTTAGGATATGTAAATGAGTGAGCTAAATGGATTAGGTCGTGTGTTCCACACTGTGCTGGAATCCTAAGAACTGCCGCGGAGAATTGTGCTTGCCAACTGGGGAAGCTGCATGTCACATGAGCAGATGGGGGGATAAATGTAAAGATGGGAATTGTTTTTGTTTGTTATACTATGGGTAGATCATCTATCCATCTGGCAAAGCTTTCACTGGGAGCAACGAAGTGCCACTGAGCAAAGAGTTATGGGGCAAGACTACCGTACTGTGGATGTGGAATGGGAAAGTTCCTTACTTAACAATGTTATCCTATGCATCCCTTTTTCTATGAACTGCTCTTGCATCAATTCAAGTTAAGTCAAATAAAACCATTATTCATGTTCCGTCTTCCATTAGCGCCTTAAGTGCCTCACACAAAGCGACAAAAAGACAAACATAATTATAAGCATAGAAAAATCTATAAAAGTACGATAACTATAAATCAAGACACGCAACAATAGTTGGCTGACCGCGTTATAACGCTATGGTGAACACGCCATGTTTAAAGGAGCCCGCCTCTATTCTTCTGATGGTTATTGGTATAATCCTAGCCTGGAGACCACCCTGATCATGTGACCTCACATTCTGTTGCGCTTGTGGATCAGTCTGGACCTCGACCGGCCCACTTCGATGTCCAGAACTGACAATGTAATCAGGGCCAATCAGGGACTGAGATAAGAACGTTGCCGGGCCAATGAGGGACTGCGTGGTAGTTGAAGGCGTGGGACAGAGGCCGCCGCTGTCAGAACAGTGATGGTGTGGGCCCGCCGGTGGCTCACCGGGTAGAGTATAGGCTCAGTCCTGGACACAGCGACCCTCCACTCGATAACAAATCATAAAAATAAAAAATTTAAAAATAAATCAACAAGCACTGATTGTGTCTTCTGAAGCAACAAGCCTTAACGTTGAAGTTAACATTAGAAGAGTAAAAACAGTTCATTTACTGCAGAAAAAGACTCGATCACAAATGTCAAACAATTAACAAAATATGCCATTCAGTGTTTAATGACCAGGACTCCCGTAATACATAAAAATGTCATCTTTTATTAAAGATTGACAACGCTCTGTCTGTCCATGATAGATGGGATGTTAAGGCCCAGTTCCATTTCTTTCCCCTTAACAAGAACACTTGCTTTGAGTGCCCTTAGCTGCAAGTCAGCTCCCGAGCTGGCTTGCATTTAAGGGTTGATTTTAAGGGAAAAACAGCACCCCCCCCCCTTGCTATCCTAAGTATTGGGACACCTTACCCTCTGTGGGAACGCGCAAAATCTAGGGATAGGGCTCAAGTCTAGGGGAAGGGGGAGAATTGGGATAGGGCCTAAATGTGTCTTCATTTATTTTTGTGATAATGATTTTGATTTTTTTTATGTATTGTACATTTGAGTTTTAAGGCATACTCTGCTCATGCTCTGTGCCCTCTTCTCCCAGAGGTTCTGCTCTGACATAGTGGGACTGCTAGATCTGAGATCAATTGGGATTGTACTCAAATTACATCACACCAGACAAACGAAACGCAAGATCAACAGTGTTTGTAATACAGTCACTGTCGGGATTTTTGAATGGTGTGAACATGCAGAATAAAAAAGTTAGTGATTTAAGTAGCTGTGAGAAATGTAATTGCCAAGCATGACAAAAACACAGTAGCATAGTCAGCAGTCAGTAAATCACTGAATAGTGTCGTGAATAAATAAACAAGAGGAGTAACATTTTGCATGGTGGTGTACTGAAAGAGGGCCAACAGATTAAGAGAGCAAACACATAGAGAGAAAATACAATGATATATTCAATAGGATCCAGAGGGAGAGCTAACACAAATGAAAGGAGGTGCAAATAAAAGACTGAGAACTGTTTCATTTGCATATTCATGAGTATCAGTTACCTCTGGCAAAATCAACCATGTCCTGTTTACGTAATCAAAGTAAGACAGAGCAAGAGAGAGAGCGAAGGGGGGATGGTGGTTTGGGTGAATATTTATGAATGTTTATTCAAAACTGTATTGCCCATTGTTCCAAAGCCAAATCAAGGTTTAGTTAGACTAACATAACAACATAATTCCCACGCTTGCAGTGTGTGGGTGTGTGTGGCCCATGTTTGTGTGTGTATGTCCATGTTGCTGCGTCTGTCCATGTACTTGCATGTGTGTATATGTGTATATGTATATGTGTGCGTGTGCGTGCGTGCGTGCGTGCGTGCGTGCGTGCGTGTGTGTGCGTGTGTGTACATCTTTCCATGATTCTGTGCTGGAGATATATGTGCTCTTGAGGAGCACAAGTGGGCTGCTGAAGGTGTCATTATACTGTGAGGGGATACGGGTCTCCCTCTCGATAAGTACCTCCTTTCTCATGGAGCTTGTGACAGTGAGACGTGAGGAACCAGGGCTGTGCTCGAGGGGAAGGTCAATCAAAACCCCCAAGACCCCCTGGTCTCACGCTTCTCCATAATGTCCCCATAAATTGGCAAACACTATGTGCTGCGTTCAACACAATGTCCTCACAAAGGTGCCCATGAGCGTGTGTGCACATGCGGGTGTGTATTTTCTCTGCTTGCCGTGCGTGATTGCTTGTGTGAAATTAATCCATGTATTTGTGTGTGTGTGTGTGTGTGTGTGTGTGTGTGTGTGTGTGTGTGTGTGTGTGTGTGTGTGGGTAAGTGACTGTTTATTTGCATTGCGGTATCAGCATGCTTTATTTGGATTCGCCCTGGTCACATACATGTACAGGGAAATGACAGTGGCAATGCCTACAGCATTGTGCACATTTTAGAATAATATTTACAATAAAAATAGGCAACAATATTTACCAACAAAATCGGCTACAATATTCACTAGAAGAAGCCTCCCTATTTGGAGTTACTCTCCTCAGCACTTCTTCTACATCATGGGCGTCAGTTTGGATTGAAATGTGCTGGGGACAGAGAGGCATTCGAAAGTGCATTTTCAGAAGTGCTGGGTACAGTGAGGATGCACTCTTTTTTCTCTTTAGTGCAGGTAATGAAAGGTTCTGAAACACATACCAGCACTTGTAGCGTTGACCAGCAGAGAAATAGCCCGCCAAAGACATATGCTGGGGTTGATAAGTTACCGGACTACTTGCGAAGTGATGCGAGAGATGTGAAAAAAATCCACTTTCCTTGACAGCAGTCATTATATGCTTAGCAACGGTCATTATGTAAGGGATAATGTATAGAATGCCGGTCATTATCGGGAAATAAGATAATGACCGGCAACATTCTATGCATAATCCCACTTATTATATGGCTACTTATCATAACGAAAAAAATACTTCACACGGTGTGTCTTTCTACGATTACCGTTCGTTGTTGCTGTTGATCAGCAGAGAAATAGTCCGCCCAAGATGTTGATGTCGCTTAGCAACCGAATCCGCTGGGGTTGATAATTACCAGACTGCGGAGTGATACGAAAGACGTGAATCACTCCACTTTCTTTGACAGCTGTCATTATATGCTTGCCAATGGTCATTACGAAAAAATAATTCACCACCGGAAGTCAGGAAGGCCCATGCACGTGAAGAGAGTTCCACAGCATTGAGAAGGGCTGTGCAATAACCCATAATAATTCAATACAAGTTTTTTGTCTTTTTAAGTGGTGGGTACAAAATGAATCTGGACGAAAACTGGTGGGTACTGGTCTCCAGCGTCCCCAGCGTGATGGACACCTATGTTCTACATGTTTTCAGACCCTGTCCGCTCAGCCGCTTCCTCCCTCCACAGCTCTAGGACTCTGACCTCGCTGGTAGGGAAGCGGGACAGAGGCAACAAAGCGTTGACACTCCATGGGCAGGCGGGGAGAGGACAGGCAGAAGGCCAGGCAGGCAGACAGGCAGTCAGGCAGAGATGCACGAGAGCTGACGGGTAACCAGGAAGCAATAGAAGAAGACAGGGAAATCGTTTTCCTTTTGACACCTTTGTGTGTGTTCTTATCTGCTATTCTGCCCTTTTTGAGCAATATATAGTGAAGGATACTTTGCGTAGCTTTACTGAGATTGAATGGGTGGATAAGGGCGATCATAAGGGACAGTGTGTATGAGGGTCGCACATGACACCACGTTGATGTGGAAATGTTTGCGGTGGGTTAACGATAATATCCTAAGGACATTAAGCTTACATGAAGTCCTTGTTATGGAGCATTCTGAATATAAAGTCAAGAATTTGCTAAATTAGTCACAGAAGATGGGAATAGTGGTCAGTGAGCGCGTTTAGTTTCCTCTATAGGGACACATATGTTTGCTATTGCACTTTTCCGCATCCGGACAGGGGAAGCTCAGTGCTCGGGTATAATGGGCTTGCTTGGCACTTTTCAAGACCACACGCAGAGGCTTAGCAAGTGCTGACACGTGCACCAGCAAGTCTCTTTATTCATGCACAATCATGTCCAACGTACACGTTCTGAGAATATTAAACAAGTAAGCAAATGCTATTAAGCAAAAGATCACGACAGGCTGTGCAATGTGCTCATTATACCTCAGTTAGGGGCGGTGTTCGTCCCGACGCGCAGCGGATTTCGTAAATACGACAAAATTCAAGTCCTAGACACCCTAAATTTTGATAAAAAATTTTTTAACAAATACAAAAATGGAGTCCCTCCTGGCTGCCTGCAAAGTGCCGGCGGTTGCTATGCAACACACTGTAGCGTCCTTCAGAGAGAAGGCGGTAGCTTGGTTCGCCAACATTTCCACCCTCTCCATCAATCAACATATTTTTAGGCTTTGGTGAACTATGCTATTGCTTTTATATATAAATAAACAACAGTTCAAGTTAGGCGCAGCGTGATACTTGGAATTCTGCAAACTGATTGGGCGTCATAGCAGTTATGCATACATAATACAACAGTTAGGAACCAATCAGATCGCTTGATTTAAGCCATCCGTTTTATAAATGATAATACACACCATATATAGCTGTGCACTGCACTGTTTATCACAGCAGTATCCCTGTACTACAACAGGGGCCCAATGAAGATTAAAATGGGATATAGGCCCTGCTTCTTTCTGGAGATAGATCTCATTGAGTGTAAGTTGATCAAATACAATGTGCAGACTGACATAGAGGAAGCTCATTGGTTACCATGGATATGTGCATACTGAAGTAGAAGAAGCTTATTGGTTAATATGGTGACGTGCATATTGAATTAGAAGAACCTTGCGTGTTAATATGGACATATTCAAACTTAATAAGAATAAGAGGATTGGTTAATATTGATATGCGCAAACTGAATTAGGGAAGCTTATTGATTAATATGGATATATTTTCCAGAAAAACAAACCTTGTGTTTAACCCCATTTCTGCATTGGGGTAGACATCTGTAAACACAATTGTCATGTTTCTAATCTTTTATTATTTTCTTTGTCATCTCAGAATGTACAAATGTAGTGTAACACCTGTGATTGTGTGGATCCTGGTGGCAGACCCCTTGAACAATCAACACTCTTTTGGACACAGCAGTATTGTCAGGAGGTCACTGGAAGGTTGCCCTGAGATGTTATAAGGACAAACAGAAGTTTAGTAGCAGGGGTATTCATTAAGTAAACTTCCTGAATGTAGCGTGTGCTTTGTTCCGTATCATTAACATGTGGATATGCCCAATTAAATGTGCAAGAGACTCAGGACTTGTTCAGAGTTCCCCAGGACTCTGCGTAACCTCCCTCCTTACCACCCACCGTCCCTTGACCTCTATTTTATTACTGTCTGGCACTTACTGTACGCACTTATTGTATGTTGCGTGTCCTGGCACTTAAAAATAGTACTTAGCATCCTAAAGCAATTGTAAGTGCTTGCCATTTGTTCTATGAACAGACTTACTGTACCAGCAGTGATATATTGTTGTTTATTTTTTTTGTTTGACTTGTAAATTGTATTGTATGCCAAAAGGCTCAATGTAAATGTGATTTTAATGTGATGTAAATGTGATGTAAATGTGATGTTGTTGTCATGTAAATGTGATGTAAATGCCGCAAATGATTTTGTTCTATTGGGCCGTGTATGGTCCTGAGGGGCTTTATGATACATCTTAGTATTAATTTGCAAAAAAGTCTTCCATATAACATATATAGGAAAGGAAAAATAAAACTGGAAAATAATCTTTGTTAACTTGGTCTCTATTCTCAATCGTCCTTAGATGGGAAATGCCTCCGAAATGAATTTGCTCGTGTCAAGCATATCCAAAGAGAACGACTTTCTCATGGCCACCATTTACACCATTTTTGGTAAGTCTTTATTAGCCTTTTTTTCTACAGCACATGTATGTTTACCAACAAACTGAAATGAACGATTATACAGACAATTCAACCAATGAATGCCCACCTTGTCTTCTAAATCCCCTCCTCCTCTTCCTCCTCCTCCTCCTTCTCCTCCTCCTCCTCCTCCTCCACCAGGTGTGCTGTCTCTGATGGGGAATGGCATCCTGCTCTTCGTGGCCTACAGGAAGAAGTCGTCCCTGAAGCCCGCAGAGTTCTTTGTGGTCAACCTGGCCATCAGCGACCTCAGCATGACCATCAGCCTCTTCCCCCTGGCCATCCCTTCAGCGCTCGCTCACAGGTGAGCGCGTCCATCGGCCCTACCCTCTACACCGCCCTCCGTTCCAACCCCCACGCCCTCTTCCGCTCCCCCTTCACGCCGTGCCTCACCCCTCGTCTCCCCTACTATACTGGCCTTCCTTGTTGTCTTTTGACGTTGACATGTCGTTATTGTTTGAGGTTGTTTACATCTGACGGACCTATAGACTGTGACATGCACGCTGAGTGAGCCAGAGGAGTACTACTAACCTTTGTGGAGTTATTACACCGTCTGACTCATCTTCACTCACCCCGGGGGGCTAGACTGCACGGTGTCCCCGTCCGCCGTCACATTAACTTGCCGTTACATGTGCTCCCTAAAGGAGTGTCATGAAGTGTTACTTTGTGTGCTGGGAACAATCGATGTACCAAGGAGGATGTCATCGTTTATGAATTTTTTTGCGGCGTGGTTACACGTTTCGCCGTCGAGAATTGAAGCCCGTCGATTCCGTGGTTTGGGTGGAGCCGTCAGACCGTTCGGCCTTACCCAGCCGAACGGAACAGTGTTACGGAACGCTCCTTGGACGTGATGCTGATGGAGGGGGACGGCCGAGCTGTTATTGTTATACACAAGGTTACACGCCGTGGAACGTGAAGAGCGGTGAGATGGACAGGGCCAAACTGAACACAGCATTGAGTTTCAAGAGAAAGCACATTTCTTACTCTGGGGCTCTGACAATTTCCTTGAATCGATAATCCAATATTAACAGGAATTCACTCTCTGTGTTAAGGGAATATCTATTAAAGTGTTATTGCCCGACGATCTCTATCTCCCGCTTTCTCCTCACTCCTGCTATCTCACTCACTTACCACTTGTCTGAATGTCATACCTCACCACTTCCCTCATTGCCCCAGCCGCGCTCTAAGTGTGATTGATAAGCGAGTGTCACACCTCCTGAGATGCCTGTTAACCACCACAGCTTGATGTCAGCTGGAGGTGTCCCGATCGGGGGGCACCAGAGTATGATGGGAAGGTCAGGAAACACCCCCCGCCCTGTTTCTTCAGCACTGACAGGCACTGAATCATGCCATTTACCAGGCTTTGTTTTTTTTATTGCTGTGGATCACAAGAGCAGCGGCCCGGTATTAAAATGTCAGCCAGTGACACATGACGAATGCCCTCCCTCTTGAGGAGGCTTAAAGACTCTCTCTCTCTCTCTCTCTCTCTCTCTCTCTCTCTCTCTCTCTCTCTCTC
>JAOPUD010000001.1:8548844-8558968 GCA_027122715.1 Trisopterus minutus
AAAGTAAGCTTGGGTTGGAAGGTGACTTGGTGGTCCAATATGAAGACAGAGAGTTTGACAATGAGCTCTGCAACCTGATGAGCTTGTCTGATCTTCCCGAGGGGAAGGCAACACT
Source organism: Trisopterus minutus (assembly GCA_027122715.1). NCBI lineage: Eukaryota > Metazoa > Chordata > Actinopteri > Gadiformes > Gadidae > Trisopterus > Trisopterus minutus. Next base: position 8,548,960 of record JAOPUD010000001.1, read on the forward strand.
GAAGATAACTGTCAAGCAGGCCAGTGAGTCATATCACACTGATTCAACATTGGATACGGCAAGTTTGTCTTCATCCGCTTCATCTTTGTCTTCACCCACTTCACCGGCTTCTGAGGGCATCTCCCCCCGCCATCGGCCATGGCCTGATGCATTTGAGATTCCTAGATTTTGTTATGATGTTGAGTTGCCGCTTAAAAGGGGTAATGAAGCCTACCAAGAGAATGGAACCTTGCTTAATATAAGAAAAGACACTAAATCTGAGATACTTGACAAATTAGCAGAAGCAATGTACTCATACACTGCCTACCCATCACGAGAAGAATATGACATTGTTGCGCAAAGTCTCATTAAAAAACATCCTTGCCTGAGGGAGCCTGGGTCTGCCAAGGGTTGGTACTGCTGGCAATTCAGCTTAAAATTCTAAATGGGAAACTACAGGAACAAGCTTCGTGGGAAGGATGCTCTGAACTTCAGGTAAATCTCCTCAGGTCCAAAACAGAAGACCAAGAAAGCTAAAAAAGCTGAAGTCAATTTTCTTCCTGACTTCCCTGAAGGAAGAACCCAAAATGTTCTGGAAAAAGAGAGATTAGCCATTATGGAAGAGATGAAGAAGAAGAAAGCTGATATGAAGAAAGTCAACGAAATGATGGTCAGCACCTTCTCCCTGCGACGAAAGCAAATTGTAGAAGAGCCACCTGTGGCAGAGGTGAAGACCAAGTGGCCAGCTTTGTTCACAGAGCAACAGGTAAGACAACATTATAAACATAAATAAGTTGTTTAAAGAATTATTTAAAAAATTATGTAGAAAGCAAATATTAATTCCCACTTAATAGTTAGAAGTTAAGCCATTTGCTCTTGCGAAGGAGAACTGCAGTCTGGGAGATGGGCTACACAAAACACCATTATTTCCTAAGGCTGTGAGGAGGCTTACCTTTCTGTATGTATCGAGTTGAAAAAAGTTTGTCTTCTGTTTACATTTTTTTGATTTCCAATAGATCGAAGCTGAATTCACTCAAATTACTTCAGCTGACTTGAGAGGGTCCTTCTTTTCCGGGCTGGGACAGCATTTGCCACGACTACTTCAGCTCTACAGGGCCAGCAGCTTTCCAGAGCTGAAAAAGGTCCTAAGCATGCTTGAGGAGGATGTAATTATATTTGCTCAGGGATGCAAAAATGTATCAGTCAAAGATACTTTTGATCAATACTCACTCTCAAGTTTAATAACATTGATTTATAATTTGGCTGATGCCGCAGGTGATATCATTACACGAGAAATCCCAGCATGTAAGATGTCTTCTTTTTTTTTCTCAGCATGTATGAAGAACATATAAGATTGTATATTTTCAACTTATACAACTACTAATGCTAACACATAGTAGCATTGTTATCAGCAGCAACCTCACTAACTCACACACTCTTACTGTTCCTTGCACAATTTATCTCTCCCTCATTGTCTCACTCTGTCATTCATTCATATACTTTCATTCAGAGCACCATTTTGAGAGAGTGAACAAACTGTTGCTTGTTAAATGAAATTAACTTACTTCTCTTAACAGAATTCCAACCAAACAAAAGGGGCTGTCATTCTGAGGGGCCTGCCGTATTTCCTCCGTGAAGATCTTTCAAAGTTCCTCAGGACTGCAGAGGTAAGCTTAGTTATTGTTACTGAATGAATTGATGAAACTCTGTTGCTGGCTGTAAATGTTTTAATGCCAATGCCTGTGGAAAACTGTCCCCCTATCATTTTGGTTACAATATATGGCATGCTGTTTAGGAAATTTACTTCGAATATATTGAATGAATGTTTGAATATATTGAATGAAAACTGACTCACTGGTGCCATCTTTCGTATGGGCCATCAGCTTCTACCTGAAGTGTTATTTCAACCAACATCTCTCCTTCAAGAATGATGCATAATGATCTTTCAGCAATGTTTTGTTGAACATGATTACTCATAAGAGGATCTCCTGGCTGGGGGCTTCGCAGCGGTGGTTGAGGCAGGTCAGTAGTCTGATGGCGTGCGGGTAGAAGCTGTCTCTGAACCTGCTGGTCCTGGTTCGGATGCTCCTTACCCACCTGCCTGACGGCAGGAGCGTGAACAGACTGCGGCTGGGATGGCCTGAGCCAGAGAGGACGCGCCGTGCCCTCCCCCCGCACACAGGTCCCGAACGGCCGGCAGCCCACTCCCGACGACCCGTCCCCGATCACTCTCTGCAGAGCTCCGTGCCCGAGGACAGCACAGCCGCAGCAGATGTTGGTCGAAATGACACTTCAGGTAGAAGCTGCCCATACGAAAGATGGCGCCAGTGCCTTCATGATGTCAGTTTTCATTCAATATATTCAAACATTCATTCCATATATATTTTATTTCCTAAACGGCATGCCATAATGCCGAAACCTGTTCTTGTTTCTCATAGACAGTTCGACAAATACTAAAGAATACAAAAAAAAAGTAATACTAAAATATTTCTTCCTTTCTTTGTGAAGCCCACAGACATGGAGGACAGCATGATTAGGGGAATGAATGTCGGCATTGTCCTAGTCAAACAAGGAGAGGATCTTATTGACATATTGGTGGTCCTAGATGAACAGATCATTCTGCATGGCATCAAGGACTACTCGCATGCAGTAGCTATGTTAATGATCTGCTATATGCACTGAACATTGACTACCCGAAGGAGCTGCAATATACCTTCGAAGTCATTCAGAAGGTTCTCATGAACATGGGCAGTGAGAACTGCTCTGCCAGGGTTCATGGACTGAGGAATAGACTTTTTCGTAAAAATGTGTAGACACTACACTGAGACTGAGAGTTTTCTTTTGAGTTCTGTTACTACTATTCTGTTACTACTATCTGTTACTAATTCATTACTATTGTACTGGTCACTGGCATTCTCAGTTGCAAGAGTTGACAGAGTTGACAGAAGTAGACCGGGTTTGAGGTCTTTCCTGGAGTCTTTTTGACCTGTTTGGGTCTGCATCATTTTATTCTTTATTTTTCTCATGTTATGACAGATGTAGTGAGTAAAGAACTCATTTGTGTTATTCTAAATGTGTTATTGTTTGTGTTATTGTAATATTCTAAATAGACACACACACACACACACGGCTCTCTCTCTCTTCTCTCTCTCTCTCTATTTTTTTTTGTACTACATCCCATATCTGCTTCCTCTGGTCTCATCTCCCATATTGCTAATTAATGTTTTATTTTCTCTTTAATAAAACACAGTGACACACACACACACACACCATCTCTGTTTAAATATTGATCTCCCTCCTGCCTCACTCCCTCTCACTCCATCTTGTCGTTGCCTGTCAGTAGGGATCCTTCTCTTGCTGGTACTGAATGGACGTAATGAGTACTCATTTGTGTTATTCTAAATGTGTTATTGTTTGTGTTATTGTAATATTCTAAATAGACACACACACACACACACACGGCTCCTCACTCCATCTTGTCGTTGCCTGTCAGTATATAGAGATCCTTCTCTTGCTGGTACTGAATGGACGTAATGAGTACTCATTTGTGTTATTCTAAAGAGGAGATGTTTTACCCATAAGCTTGTGCTGTTTTTGGGGACGTTTTGTACTTGGGATGGGATGTGTTGCTGTGTTTACCTTGCCCATCTGGTTTATTAAAGCTTTGAAGAACTGGAATTGATTTGGTTTCTTTGGAACAACCAATAACCTATAGAGATAAGATCTTTAAGCATAATGTAAAATAAGTTGAAAGAGAATTGCCAAATATGTAGTTATGTAGTTAGCTATAAATTACTTAATATTGTGATTATTTTTTAACTAAATTGAAAGCCCAGCACTAACTAAAACTAAAAAGCAGAGAACGATATATGGCTTCAATGGCAGACAACTTTAGGGGTATGTCTGTGTACTGGCTCCCTGATGGCGACGACTGAAACTATAAGGCAAAGTACAGTCTAGATCGAAGCCCCAGAGACCAACGGGCCTGGAAATAACACTGTTTGAAATGTACATGAGCTCAAATCTTTAAAATGTTCTAAAAATATGAATGAATACTGCTGCAACCTGCTGACCTCGCTGTCTTTTTCCTCCTGTTGCAGGATATGTACACAAATCCGTCAAGGCAACAAATCCGTCAAGGCAATAGTCATTCAAATAAAAAATAAAAGCATGTGCGAAGTAAAAACTGGGTAATGCAAAACAGTTGTTAACAATACCGTTTTTGTGGTGGTGTGACAAAAATGACGGGGAACATTTTACTAAAGTTTATTTTTATGCATTGTCGACACTACCTTACAGACAGATTTTCCAATTATTTGTCAATGTACAACAAGGGTGCATCAAGGCGGCATTAAGGACACATTATATACTACTATACTGAAACATAAAAAGTTATATTTCAAACAGCTTCAGAAGTCTGGAAATTCTAAAGAAAGGCTTGCCCTCAATGCAGTGTGGGCTAAAACAGTTCAATTATATATGTTCTGTATTTCAGGCAGCAGAATTCTGAATATCCTACTTGCATATGAATTATTTTAAGGACCGCGGAAAAGAACAATATACCTGAGAGAAAAGCATGGATATTCTTTGGTGTGAAATCACGGGAAAGCTTTTAATCACTTGCTTGTTATTGGAGTGCTCTGTCATCCACTTCTAGGCCACCAGTATAGCTGGCTTCAGTAAAGGATGAAAGCATCCTGGATTAGCAAGACAGCAGTCTCCATATCATAGACAAACGTTCTATTCAGAGATACCCTCCTCACATGCTTTGTCGAATTTCACGATTCATACCATGGAAGTCTTTCATTCTCAGTCCCTCTCACTCTCCCCTTGTCTCGAGTTCCCCTTGATGCGCCTTAATATGTATTCTATATGTCTCCACATACACACGCACACAACTCTCCGCTATAAAGCAATTAGAAAGCCAGAAGCCATTCATAATCTAGATTCCCCTGTATAAAAAACAAAACACAGGTACAGTTCAATCAGATTACCAAGTCGCAAGAGGAAACTGAGGAACAATGTACAACTGAGGAAGGAGAAAAGATTATTATTTATTTATTATTTAGCTTAACGGCCTGAATTGGAGGACATTCAGTTTACGAGGAGATCTTTCTCCGAATAGATTATACAACTCTTTGCAACTGATCTTACTCAGTCTTTTTTATGTGAACATGCGGCCCTGTAATAGGGAACACAGCGACCATTTTTTTCACCCAGCCAGAGGCTCAGGGAGTTGATGCCATTCTCACTGAACATCAGAGCATGCTCTCATTCACATGCCCCAGGCTATTTATGTGACTGTGTGTTTGCTTGTAAGTTTTACGGCAAATCTAGAGTATGAATAGTATAATTCTGCATTTAATTTACAATCTCTCGGTCTCTTGCTATCTTTGTTTCTCCCTGTCTCTGTCTGTCCTTCTATCTCTGTATCGCTCTATCTCTGTGTCTCCTGTCTCTCTCTATCTCTCCGTCTCTCTATCTCTGTGTCTCCCTTTCTCTCTCCGTGTCCTTCTATCCCTCTGTTCCTCCAGGTAACAAGTTCTCCTACTGGCATGCCTGTCTGCTGGTGGCGGCGGTGTGGTGCTATGCCATGGTGTTTGCCGTGGGGCCTCTGAGCGGCTGGGGCCAGTACGGCGCCGAGCCCTACGGCACGGCGTGCTGCATCGACTGGAACGCCCCCAGCCACAGCCGGTTGGCCATGAGCTACATCATCTGCCTCTTCTTCTTCTGCTACATCGTCCCCTGCACCATCATCGCCCTCTCCTATGCCTTCATCCTGATAACCGTCCGGGGGTCCCGCCAGGCCGTCCAGCAACACATGTCCCCGCAGAACAAGATCACCAACACGCAGACCCTCATTGTTAAGGTGACAGTCTTTAGAACTCTCCCAAGGTTCGCTATAGGGGTATCACGCTAGGTGGCCCAAGCTACATGTGCATGTCTTTTGGGGCAGGACCGATCAGATATTTTGATAATAATATTCCAAAGAAAGTACAGTATCATACAGTATCCGTGTTTCAGTCACGGCATGCGTTCATTTTAAGTTTAATAGCCATCCTGCGACCTGCCAGGTCCAGAGTTTGACATCCACTGTGTTAATATATATATATATATATATATTTGTATTCAACATATTTAGTCAGTGTCTTATTCTCATAGTCGCGTTTGTTTTACCCTCCAGCTCTCTGTGGCAGTTTGCCTTGGTTTCCTCATTGCGTGGAGCCCCTACGCCGTCGTCTCCATGTGGGCGGCGTTTGGAGACCCAGAGATTGTGCCGCCAATGGCGTTTGCCCTGGCAGCCATGTTTGCCAAGTCCTCCACCCTTTACAATCCCGTCATCTACTTGGTGTTCAAACCCAACTTCCGCAAGTCCCTGTGCAGGGACGTGGCCCTGTTCAGGGGCACGCTGTGCGCCTGTCTGTGCCAAGCAGACCCCATCCAGAAGGGCGCCTGTGAACAATTGCAGCTCAAAGTAGTACATGACTCTGCGAGGCCGCCCAACGGGCTGCCTGACAGCCAGTCCTGCAAACACTGTCCCGAGACCGGCACTGGGGAACAATGCACCGACACTCCCCAGAAGACCAAGAGAACGCTGGCTGGGTCGCTGAACAGCGAGCTGACGGTGAGTCAGCTCTCCAATGAGGCACAGAGCGACTTCCTCTAAAAACAAAAAGTCCTATGGCGCAACGCGTCGACAGGCGACGTGTTGTTGTGTTCACGAACAAGGCGTTAAGCAAGGGGACAAAAAATGGGGGAATTCTCATGGAAGTCCGAACAGAGAAAGGACAATGTTTGGAGGTTGTCTCGGTTTGACAGTGCTGTTGCAGAGTTTATGACCGGAGACTGCACAGTGCCGGGGCCTGAAACCAGGAGTTACGCAGTGTTCCCTGTTTTGCTAAGGACATATTATCTGATAAAACGATCAACTCATCTGCTAGTGGAAAGATGGGGTTTTCAGAAGATGACTTGAACCAATGTATTTATTCAGTGGTCAGGCTGCTACACAGGTTTGATTTCAAACCTTTACAGACACTTTGTCTATGGATGTTGGTGTTCGGACAGGACGTATCAACTTGTCTTCACATCGGTTGCTGACTTTGTTTGTGTTTGCTGTTGGCCAAGAAGGTATACCGACAGGATCTGAGATAAATGGTTGGCCATATTGTTTGTTGGGGTACCACTAGCCATACCACTGAGAGCCATTCCAAGTTACACACATCTGCAGATTCCCACAACTTAGCGACAATGATTGATCAAAATGCATTCAGAGCGAAAGAGAATGAATAGCCCCTTTCACCCAGCTTGAAGCTTGACTGCCATCAGACTTCAGTGGTTAATCTAAAATCTGATTCATGAGACAGGAGAGAAGAAGAGCTATTTCATGTTTTCGGAGATCAAATGGATGTTTAATGCCTCAAAAATATGTTAAAGCCTAAAAGAGATAACTTGAAACAAAATAAGTGTAAAAGCTTACCAATCTTGCAATCGGATATATGCCTTACCTCAAGCATGACAAGGCTGACTGTATCAGGGGAGATGAGCGATGGCAAAAAGCCATTCAAATACAATTGGTCCAGATTGAGCAGTTGAAGAAGCCATAGAGAGAGAGAGAGAGAGAGAGAGAGAGAGAGAGAGAGAGAGAGAGAGAGAGAGAGAGAGAGAGAGAGAGAGAGAGACAACATGGTGTCTTCACGACTGGGGAGTGAGGAAGAATGAGTGGAATCCATGCTGATGAGCGGTGAGCGGTAATGAGCCGCAGCGGCCTGTCATTACCGAGCAGCCCTGTGATGACAGCCGCTCTAACCAGAGGGTGAGCGGTGAGCTGAAGGAGCGCTCCTGGTTCCGGGGATAACCAGACGGCTGGCCGGCGTTCCCGACGGCCGGCGTTCCCGACGGCCAGCGTTCCCGACGGCCAGCGTTCCCGACGGCCAGCGTTCCCGTGCGCTGCGTTGGGAATCTAAAAGCTCTTCTGCCCGGCTCTGCGCTCAGAGCCGGGCAGAGTGGACGACGGCGGATAATAATCAATAATAATCAATAATAATCAATAGTGAAGCCGGCCTACGTGAGGCCACGCTGATTCTTTATAGAGTGAAGCGTTCACGTTCAGCCGTGTTTGTGAGTGTCACTAGTAAACCACTAATAAACCAGAGAGAGTCTGTGTGTGTGTGTCAATGTGTGTGTGTGTGTATGTGTGTGTCTGTGTGTGTGTCAGTATGTGCGTGCGTGCGTGTGTGTGTGTGTGTGTGTCAGTGTGTGTGCGTGCGTGCGTGCGTGCGTGTGTGTGTCAGTGCGTGTGTGTTAAAGGGGCAGAGATGCTAACCCTGTAGCTCCTCTGAAGCTCTGAGAAGCTCCTGTTCCCCACAGACTGCGTCCGGCCGCTAGCCATTAGAAGCTAGCTTCTGCATCACATGGTGCCTCTTCTTTAGCACACGGCGGTATCCACGGCAACCTCCAATCAGACCAGGAGTTCAGAGGAGAACCATGGGAGGTGATGAAGAACCGCACACTCAGGGAGAACACGGCTACTTACAGATCTGATTATAAAGTGAAATGATTTCAGATCAGCTCATAGAGGATGTTAGAATTTAATCATCTGATGGAGCTCTGACGGAGCCCTGATGGAGCTCTGATGGAGCTCTGATGGAGCTCTGATGGAGCTCTGATGGAGCCCAGGTGGAGCTCTGATGGAGCCCAGGTGGAGCTCTGATGGAGCTCTGATGGAGCTCTGATGGAGCTCAGGTGGAGCTCTGATGGAGCTCTGCATGCGATACACACTCAACAAACTGTTGTCAGGCACTGGGCAGGTTTAATATGATATATTATTAATGCATTTCTACTCTAACACAGATTTCACGTGTACAACAAAGACACTTTGGTAGCTGATTGGCTGCCAGATGGCCACTAGACGTCTGAATGGACGACTACACGTCAACATGGGCTTTTAGATATGAGATATTTTAAGGTATATTTGGGCTACTAGATGTCTATTAGGGCTACCAGAGGTCTAGTTGGGCTAGTAGAGGTCTACATGGGCCACTAGGTGCTGGGAGGGGCCACTGGGTGCTGGGAGGGGCCACTGGGTGCTGGGAGGGGCCACTGGGTGCTGGGAGGGGCCACTAGGGGCTGGGAGGGGCCACTAGGGGCTGGGAGGGGCCACTGGGTGCTGGGAGGGGCCACTAGGGGCTGGGAGGGGCCACTGGGTGCTGGGAGGGGCCACTAGGGGCTGGGAGGGGCCACTAGGGGCTGGGAGGGGCCACTTGGGACTCTCTACTTGATGCCGGCCAGCATGTGGATCCACCAGTTGGCCTGCACCGTCCAGCCCAGGTTCTCACAGGTGGCGATCTGCTGCAGGAAGTGGTCCCGGGCGTGCTCCTCGCTGCGCTCCTGCTGCAGCGCCTCCCGGAGGTAGCGCATGTCCTCGGCGGCGCTGAGCTCCGGGATGCCGGTCAGCAGCATCAGGGAGAAGAGGGTGACCAGCAGGCGGGAGTGGGCGTGCAGGGACAGGTAGGCCTCGGTGCAGATGTCCTGCAGGGAGCACAGGAGGCGGGCGGCCGGTCGAGAGCAGTGCAGCGCAAGAGTGGCGCTTCAGCACCGTGTGCTCTACCACTGAACCAGCTGGTTAGTGCGTCATGTCTCCTCACACCTTATCGCTAACTCCCCCCCCCCCCCCCCCCCCCCGCCTCTCCTCTCTCCTCTCTCTCCTCTCTCTCAGTAGGATCTCCTTCCTGGAAGAGGTTAATACAATCCATGAAATTTATTCTGCCCGCCACATCCAGCCGGTGTGACGGGCAGATGAGTCAACTTCCCCTCCTGGCTCCAAGACAAGAATAGAAAGCAGGAGCCGGACGCCACAGGCAGACCAGAGCTGACCTGCAGACCGAGCTGAACCAGAGACCAGCGGCACGGCCTGGAGTGTGCATGTGGGGGGTAAGACCCGGCACACAGGGGGGGGGTAACACAGGGCCGGGGTAACACAGGGGCGCATCTGTGTTTGCGCTCTTGCATGATTGCGCGTTCAGGTACTTGG
>JAOPUD010000001.1:8905140-8916052 GCA_027122715.1 Trisopterus minutus
ACACACACACACACACACACACACACACACACACGCACACACACACACACACACACACACACACACACACACACACCATCACCACCAGCCCTTCTGGCAGCCTGGCACATTGCTTATCTGTGCATCTCCACAATGAACCTAAACACACAACACAAATGTACATCCGCCATGCTCAGCTTCGGTCGTGTCTCTTTCAGTCCTTCCTGACCACCCTGGATTGCCCACACAGTGGAATCATTTAGGGAAACTACAAACTACAATCAAAAGGCATGAGTAGAAAGGGGGGATGGGGGAATTGGTTAGAACTCATAGTCGTCTTCTGCCATGTCGATGGCCCAGGCAAACTTCTCTCGCTGGGTTTTGTTGTAGACCTTCTCGATGGAAATGTCCCACTTCTTGCACCTGCGCAGAAGAAGAAGACGAGAGGAGCAAAAGAAGGGTCAGGGATGAGAGAAAACCAGACAGGGCTAAGAGAGGGCTAGGGCTAGGCTAAAGCTAGGGGACGGCTAGGGCTAGGGGAGGGTGGGCTCAGGCTTATCCTGTGGCCCAGCTCAACCACAACAGACACAGAGGGAGAGGGGGAGGGAGAGGGAGAGATCCACATACTACCACAGTAGAGGAAGGAGTTTGTAGTGTGTGTGTATGTGTGTGTGTGTGTTTGTGTGTGGACGCTCCCGAGCCTTAGAAACAAACCCCATTGTTCCTCACTCTCTCTCTCACACACTCACACACACACACACATTTCTCCTCGTATTTTGCTTCTGCGGCTGTTCGTTTTTTCTTTTTTTTGGTCTCCTCTGCTATTTTTTTTGTTCCCACAGCACAAAAGCATTTCCTGCCTTTCTGTCAGAGGTGTATCTCTAACGGCCCTTTTCGCTAAGAAAACATACACAACACACACACACACACACACACATACAAACACTTAGACACACAAACACACCATGCTACTATTATTTCCCCATCTAGAGGGATTGTAATATCCCCCTATTGCTAACCTACACTTATAATACTAATATGTACTAATAATAACATCATTTAGAAACTAATGTTTGCAATGAATAACGATTGATTAATAATCATGTCTTTGATGCAGCAGGCCAAGCGCTCCCTCTGCAGCAGCCTCAATAGAGACGTCAGTACCAGGCCACAGAGATGCGGGGGTCCAGGTAGTTGAGCTTCGAGGTGCCCAGAGCGATCTGCTTGTTCTCCTCTCTGTCGGTCGCCTGCATCTGAAGATTCATCAGCTGCTCTTCTATCCTCTGTACTGTCTTACGCTTTGTCTCCACCGTTCTGACAGGGAGAGAGAGAGAGAGAGAGAGAGAGAGAGAGAGAGAGAGAGAGAGAGAGAGAGAGAGAGAGAGAGAGAGAGAGAGCGAGAGAGAGAGCATAGTATGGGATGGGCAGCCGTGTTGGGGTGAGGCCAGAGTGAGGGAGGAAGAAAGGGAGGCATATGATGAGAATGATAAGATACTTGATCACATTTGATGAGATTGATGTTTAAACATAGAGCAACAAAGAGATGAGGATAGAGTTTAAGGCATGAATGTGTCACTTAGACTTTGGAGAAAGTCACGGCTAGAGAAGAGGATAGTGGTCTCACTTTTTGCTCTTTTCATCATGAGAAGCCTTGTGATCTGCCTTGGCAGTCTTCAGCTGTTTCCTGGATGTAGCCAGTTGCTTCTGTTTGTCATCAATCTGGAATCATCACAAACACACTGTTCATCTACTTGCAAAAATATGTATTTACGAATCTACAATAAGATATGTACATGATCTACTGGACAAATCAATTACCACAGGGTGCATCCAACTAAATGATGCCGCTGTTTACCTTGGTCTGCAGGTTCTGCATGGACTTCTCAAAGGTCTTTGGTGGGGCTCTCTGGTGGTTACAGAGGACGGCCACTGCCCGATTGGCCCGGTTGTAAGACAGGATCTTGCCGGGGAGGTTGTCATCGGCTGTGCACAGGGGACAAGAATAACAGCGGGGAAAGCGCCAACGTTAGAGCAGAACAGATCGGCCACTCCTGCGTATCTTGTTTAGCGTTTGGTTATTCATATTTGCTTGCTTGAATATCAACTCAAGAGGTATCGGTGTCTAGTTGTTTTTTTTTCTCCTTAGGGTACGTCAAGTTCCGTTGTATGTATGCTACACCACCGACGTCTGTGAGCGCCTGCCGTCACTCACGGGAGGTGAGGGCCTTGAGCTGCTGCTGCAGGGTGATGGAGGCGTTGTAGGTACGGAACACCTTGGCGGTCAGGCCGTCCATCAGCTCCTGTAAGTGCTTGTTCAGAATGGAGGTCTACCGGGAGAGAGAGTAGTAGAGTGGTGAGTGGAGAGTCCGTGCGACAAGAGAAACAGCCTCGGGAATGAATTGCATGTGAACTTGAGGAGGAAGGGTGCACACACGCGTGTTGCGCTGAGTGTGCGTGTGTGTGTGTGTGTGTGTGTGTGTGTGAGTGTGTGTGTGTGTTTGAGTTTGTGTCGTACGTTGAGTCTGTCGAAGAGGTCATCCTCGGGTTGCTTGTTCTCCAGAAACAACTGGAGATTCTTGAAGGCCTGAAGATGTGGATTTAGTATTAATACATATTCCATTTAATGAAAAGTACTACACACGAGTATGGTGTCTTTTCAAATAATGAATGTAATGTCACATGTCTGCCAGCTGGGGATGCCATTTGATCCTTTTCAGGTTGGAAAAGCACAGGTGTTTTTGTTCTCCATGTGTTTGTGCAAATAGGGAAACGGAAAGGATTTGGCTTTGGATATTTGTTTCTTTAAGAGGAAAAGAGAAGATGCTGTGTGTGTGTGTGTGTGTGTGTGTGTGTGTGTGTGTGTGTGTGTGTGTGTGTGTGTGTGTGTGTCAGTAATAGCAGGAAACAGACTGCCCCCTGAGGCTGTTGACGGAGGAGTTGACGGAAAGTGCTTAGGGTCTGGTTCACCTGTCTGTGCAAACATCCTCCTTATCGCTCTCTCTCATACGCACACTGACACGCACACAAACCACAATTGACTTGTTGTGACCTTATTAACGCTATTGACGGCCTTATAGAACAGCCACAAATGAACACTTGCAAGTCGTGTGAATCTTGGAAACACGTTATTTTCCTGTTCCTTTAACTATCTCTCTCTGTCTCTTGCGCTCTCTCTCTCTCTGTCTGTCACTCTATGTCTCTATCTTTGTGTCCTTCTATCTGTCTTTCCTCTCACCCTCTTCTCCACAGGGATCTTGTTGTAGTAGCGGATGGAGTCTTTCCCCAGGAAGTCAAACTCCACCACGTACTCCTGATCGTCCATCTTGGGGTAGAGGTTGATGTGCTCCACTCTCAGGGAGCAGCAGCCCACCGTGTCCGCCGTCTCGCCCTCCTCCTTCTCGTTACCCGCTCTGAGCGCCAGCTACAGGGGGGAGGGCACACTGCACTGTCAGCATCACCAGGCTACAATATAGCCAGAGCCTGGCTAGGGCCTGGCTAGAGCCTGGAAAGACTCTTGGATAGAGGATACAGGAAAATTAGCTAGACTTCCAGTCCCTCCAAACAGAGACTAGTTTTCCGCTCTCACTTTGTCTATGAAGTAGAGGGCCACGGCTCTCTGCCGGATCCTCATCTCCTTGGACTTCCAGTCATCTCTGTACTGAGCTCGCAGACGCTCCACGCACTTCTTCAGCCGCCGCGCTGTCTCGTACTTCTGCCAGTCCTTCTCCCCCTGCGTGCACGTATGTGGGCGCACACACACAGACACACACACACACACACACACACACACACACACACACACACACACACAAGCAAAGAAACAGATAGAACGGAAGTGAGAAAAGAAAGTGAATAGAGCAAGACCGAGAAAATATTGACAGTGAACTATTGAGAAATGAAGATAAATAAGAGGGAGAGGTGAGTGAGAGAGAGAGAGAGAGAGAGAGAGAGAGAGAGAGAGAGAGAGAGAGAGAGCGAGAGAGAGAGAGCGAGACAGAGGAAACGACAACGAAAAAAATAAAATGTGGTCAGAAAATAATTAGAAAAGTGTGTGCAATCTGAGGCACAGTGTGGGAAAGGCAGAGGCTCAAGAATATACATCGAAAACATCAAATGTATTTTTGCACGGCGGCGCTGGCGCGCGGCCACACAGGTACCTTGATCCGGGAGCTGGGGTTCAACATGATGTACTTGATGGAGCCCTGGATGTTCTCCGTCCAGGACACCAGCCACGTCACCTTGTTGTCGTGGCGCAGCTCCTTCCAGCGCGTCCCCGCGGGGGGCTTAGGGTGCTTCGAGTCCCTGCAAACGGGAGTACTACATGTGAGCACTTGGGGCCTCGAAGCAGTGAACAGCTCTTTGGTGTTGACCGCTAGAGTCATGTTCTGCTGCTGTTGGGACAATGGGGAAATAGTGCAGCAAAAAACACAATCTGTTGAACAGCAATAACGTACGGGGTAATCGTTTCCCCTGGGGAGAAGTTGTTGTTTCGCCAATAACAAAGAGTACAGGAAGACTACATTTGACACAGTGCAGGGGTAGCAAGTGTTTGTGTTTGTGTGTGTGTGTGTGTGTGTGTGTGTGTGTGTGTGTGTGTGTGTGTGCCCCTCCCTCTATACACGTGTGGCTGTGTTAGTCTACAAAATATGCCACACGCATCTCATTTTATGTCCAGAACACAGCATACTATAGGCGGAAGGAATGTAATAACAACAAGGTAAATTAACAAAAGTGATTCTTTCTGACGACTGCTGAAACGGAAACTGGGGACCATAACAATAGGACAAGAGAAGGGGAAGGTTATAGTATGAAGGAGAGGTGTAGTATCTGGTGCAAAACAGGAAACCAGATCAAAACTGACACGTACACATTATGATCATTGTTATTATAAGGCACAAGAGAATAGTCATCAACCCACACTTTCCTCTTCCAGTAAGATGACATGAATCACACACCTGGTTATAGAAGCGTTAACAGTCTTGCACATGTCAGGATACATGTGGACGGGGACTCCTCCTTGTGGCCAGTAGGTAAAACTACACGTGACAATGTCCGTGAATTAGCCGTGGGGCTAGCTAGGTCACTCACTTGCTACAGTTGATGATGATGTCCTCTGGCCTGATGCGGCGCTTGAGCATGCCCATCTTGGGGTGGTCGCCTCGCCCGCGGAAGAGACCGGGGGGCTCGATACGGAAGTTTCCGATGCGCTCCTTGTGCTTGTCCATGATGCAAAAGCCGTACTCCTGAAGGATCCGCTCGTTCTCCTCTTTGATTTTCTGCGGAAAATGTTCAAAATGCATTAAAAAATCGGTCCGTCCAATACATGTGGTAGCTGTTTCGGGGGTTAGGGTGTTGTTGGTGACTACGGGAGCATGCTGGATGTTGTGTGCTTACCAGTTTCTCATCTTTCGACATCTGTTTCCTGGCTTCCGATTGGGCCTTGAAGTACTCGCTCATCTCATTGAAGTTGCACTTGTTGAGGTCGACAATCTTTGACTTCTCCTCTGGTGTCATTTCCTAGGAGGGAGAGCGAGAGGAAGAGATTGAGCAATGGTGCAGGTGAAAATACGCTCTTGAAAGGCAAAAAACGAAGCGGGCTCTCACCTTTCTCCAGTCTTTGAAGAAGTTCTTCCTGAAGATGTCCTTGGTGGTGTACTCGTGATCCAACATCTTGGCGAAGAAAGTGGCTACCTCCTCAGCAGGCGGGTTCAGTTTCATTTGCTTACCTTAAGGAACCCAACAGAAAGAGAGAGGCACGTTCACACATCACCATGAATGAACCCATTGTCGGGAAGTAACATTCTCCGTATAGTCTCAGAAACACTGTGATCCTCACCATCGCAGTAAAACCTGACGTGGGGAGGAAGGGGCTCGTAGGGGGGGGCAAACACGGGCCCCTTGTGTTCCAGGAAGCGCCACTTGGACCCGTCCGTGGCCCTCTCTTCTTCCCACCTTACAAACCAAACAGAAGAGATAAGAAAAAATACAACGGGAACATTGGTTAGTACACAACATAGCGGATGAACCCTAAACATGACCCTTTTATCTATAATTTAGCATATGTGTTTTACTAATATTTGCATGATATTCGTTATACATTTATATTACATTTTCTTTAAATATGCAACATGAAATGCCTAAATGCTGCAGATGTATATATGCTAGTACATAAGCAGAACCACTGTGTATCCCTTGAACTCACCATTTCCACTTCTCTTCCTCCTCCTTCTTGGGTTTCTTTCCTTCCATTCCCTTTTTGTCTTTTGTTTTCTTTTTGGGCTTTATGTCCTTATACACATGTCAAGATATAATCTCTGGTTAAGTACATATATACACACAAAAATGAAGATACCATTGACTCAGTGAATATGCGAAGGAAGGCCCTTCCTCAATGTACCTCCTCCTCCTCTTCATCATCATAGTCTTGTCGCCTCTTCTTGGCCTTTTTCTCATCCTCTTTCTTAACCTTTTTGGGCTTGCAATCAAATCTACCAAAAAAACAAACAAAGACATGAACGATGCATGCGTCTCACCGGCTGCAGTAGTTATCCATACGCTGCATGTATAGCTACGTATTAACTCAAATGTAAGTACATCAGCAGCAACTCGCCCGTCTGACTGCATTTGTAACCATTTAGCATGTGTTACTCACTCCTCGTCATCACGTTCCCTCTTGGTTGGCTTCTGTTTGGGTGAGGGTTCGAATCCATTGTCGTCCGGCTCACTCTTAATAGGAGGTGGGCTTTTATCTCTGAGTCAATATTTGAAGACAGATAGATAATAAATAAACACAAAAGCCAGCTATTGGGTCTATTAAAGCCACCCAGCAAACTCATTACATTACTTATTCTTCGCTTTGTTGTATCCCTTTTCCAACGGTTGAATAAATTCACCAATCAATTTAATAATTTAATAATACAGTTACATAATAATACATACAACATTTCTAAAGTCAATTCTAGCATACCTTGCATATCCATTTTCATTTTCCCTTTTCGGTTTGTCTATGTGGATTGATTTGACCTGTGAAGATACAGAAGAGGTTAAGCATCTGTCTGCTACAAAGGTTAGTAAAGTCAGACAGACGGCTGCGAAGGCAAACCTTCTCATCTCTCCTCTTCTCCTTTTGTTTTTCCCTGTGCTTGTCGGAGCTGCCGTTGCTGTGTTTCAGCTTCTCTTTCTCTTTGTCTCGCTGTTTCTTCTCAGAGTCTCTCCCTTCTCTGTGCTCACTGGGAAAACAGAAGTCCAAACAGAGAGGTCAGAGGTCAGGGGGGCAGGGGTCAGACGGTGGCTACTTATCAGACAGTAATTCATTCCTGACTTAATGATAGTAAAGGAGCTGTTAGCAGTGGATTAATGCTGATATATCAACGGACAAATGAAGAGTAGAAAACGTCACTGCATAGGCATGACTAGGAAAATACACAATAACACAAGAAATCTGTATTTGGTCAATTGCTTTTAAAAAGGAATTCTGTTACTTGATATATAACAACATTAAACATTATTCTTGATGATTAACTGAAAATAATGACTAAAATGTAATTATTGCTTCATTATTTGCATTATAGATTTACATTTTATTAATTCACAATGAAAATAATCACAAAAGTTGACAGTTGACAATCAACAAAAGGTTGGCAGTAGTTGGATTAAAGGTTGACTGAGTAGACATATTGCTTGTTATCCTTTGAGCTTTCCTTTGACATAGAGCTCTCCACCTAAATGAATGTCAATACAGATGGAGAGGAGACATTTGTACAGTAGCCCTACCTGTTGCTGTGCTTGGCTTTCTCCCGTTCCTTGTCTTTCTTATGGTCTTTGTGTCTGTGTTCTTTGTCTTTGTGCTTGTCTTTATGCTTGTAAGAGTCTATGGGGAAACATGTGTGGTTCACTTGACGTGTAGACAACATTTCACAAAAGATGTAATCATATTATTCATTGGGTGAATATAGCAAAATTGACATTTCCGTTAGTATGGCTTGGAAATCATTCTGAATATGTATTAAACAATATACATACAAATATATATTTCTACTAGTAAGATGGGAAATATTACAATTTATATAAAAACATTTTTACAATTAATATTATTGTAAAAAAGCAGAAATAGGTCCATTCAAATAGAAATTAGAACAACCTATCTTTAGGCTATTCCACCCTCACACGAACTTGTGTTCCAAAGTAAAGCGTTAAAAAATGTACTTGATGAGCAAACAAGTCAAAACAAGTCAAGAGTTGTTAGAATACAACCCGGTTGCTTTCTAGGAAGCATATCTTGATCAACAGGATCAACACTGGAAAGGGCCTTATCGTCCTGCTTCAAACCAAGATTATTTTGCTATTGTATTGGCAATTTCCCTGGAGCAGAAATCACACAATACCAGACGGGGGATATTGACCAAGTCAGTAAAAAGTACGTGCGTAAGACCGAAGAAAACATTTTAAGACACATTCTTGCAATATTTCGATCAGAATCTTTAAAGTGCGAGCGGACTTGGCCTTGATCGTCACCTCGTGGCGCCCCGCTGTCATCACAGCTGAACAGCGGCTGAAGACATTCCCATAAGAACAATAACAATCATCACTCTGTTCTTATGAAGGGGGCTTGGGCCTAGGCCTACTTTCCAAAAACAATTGCCCCAACATTTGTGGATCAACACAAACCTTCCTTAAGTCAAAATGAGTGGCCACATAACAAACATGGGTTTCATTATAAGGAAATCAATGCCATATGATTTTAATCATGTATTTGTCATTTTTTCTTATTTGAAAAGTTTACAAGTGAAGTCTAATGAGGAATAATTATCGCATTGAGGAAACAATAAACCGCTGCGTGAGATATCATACAGGCACAATGCAGCTGGCTAAAGGACCGCGATACGGGCCGACAGTGTAGATAGGCTCCCGGCTTTCGCCTCCATATCACGGCAGGCACTTCCCTCACTGGTCGGCACCCCGGCCGTCAGACAGAGAAAAAGAAAATGGCGTAGAGACTAAGTCCTCAACCCCAATTCTGCTACTTTCGGCTCTAAAATTAGGCATATTTGCACACATATTTAATAAAGCTATCGCATGCATAATAAACACGACGCCACGCACTTTAAGAATCAATCTTTAGAATTCAATATTTACAATCACAAGGGTAATTTTCATACCCTGTTTTTGAACAATAGACGCAAGAGAGTGGAGGAGAAGGGACTTAGTCTCTGGGACGCCATTTCTGTCCTTTAAAAACTAACAGTAGACAGGTCACGATTTACAATAGAAATCAGGCTTAATGTGAATGAAAATCGTTATTGCATGACCTACCATTTGTTTTAGATCCAGAATTGACCTGAAAATTGGAAAGACAAAGGTATTAAATATTTCTACTTTCTAAATGCCGGTGTCTTGGTTATTCAAGTTCCAGTGGGTAGAACAATAATTCCTGGATACATCACCGTTTAATTGGAACCGCACCATCAATCAAAGCTATGATCGTGATAAAGACAAGTATTTAAACTTATTTACTTCTATCCATTATTGCATACCCTATAATTACTAGCCAACCATGACACTTATTATCAATACATAACTGATGTGTGACAGACGTATGAAGACAACGCTGACAAAGAGCTACCTGGTAATCTGTATTTCTATGATCTCCGCTCATCTTCAAGTTGTTGTGTAAGTAAAAGGCAGCCACAGAAGACAGCCGTGCAAGAAGCGACGTTGGCACAAGAAATCCTTGATAGTCTATGGAATGGAGTCGGTGTGCGCTGGTTTAAGTCCCATTATTTAGACAGTGCGCATGCTCATATCAATTTGAATGGCGAAAGGAAAAAACTCTGTGGGGTACCTCCCTGACAAAAAAAAATCAAAATAATGCATAACTGACTCAAATACGAGTCAGTAACAAATTCTTAACGAGGACCCATTCAACTTTCTAGTTTACTGGCCTACCATGTGTCAATTAAGGTAAATTGTTCCAGACAAAGACTATTTGAAAGGTTATAATTTAACCAACTTGTCAGTAGGCTACATTAATGCCCACCCCCATTGTACACAGACACTGTACCCGTTATTGGATATATGTATTATTACTTTTAATGTCAGCAATGAACAAGAATATATAAATCTTAAATAATACAAGGATTTCACAAGACAAAGCAGTAGAAAATTTAATTGACTTTTACAACATAATTATACAATCATAACAAGATCTAATATCGGTCTTCACGTGATTAATCCAGCATTAAAAAACAAAAACACATCATTCACACAACCTCATAACCACACACTCTAACTACAAACTCACATAATAGCAGGGACAAAACAGAATTTAATTATTTTAAAACAATAATCTGTACATGGGTTACACACTCCAGTGAAATTCATAATTCACGAGCAGGAAACCGTTATCAGATGATTACAAATGTTTAAAGTACAGTTCACAGGGTACCACAACTGCAGTCAGGCCTATTTAGACTTCCTTCGTTTGGCCTGAGTGGGACTCGCTCCAGTCTCTGGGAAAGACAAACAAGAAAGATCATCTGTTGAGATGCATGTGAGTGGAAAGAGTTGCAGCAGTGTTACAGAAATGTATTTGTGGCTGAATTAGAAAAAATAGGCATTCATGACAACCAATATTGTGGAATATAAAGTGATAGTATAGTACAGATACAAGAGTACATCCATATGTACACATATTCTCACTGCAATTTCTATTGTGATGTATAGCTATTTCCAAAGCAAATGTCAGCATTTACATAAGGGATATAGCCAGTCCTAAAATAAGGAAATTAATTAACTCATTATTGATACGACAAATTAGAGGTCCATGTTCATAGAGAAACCAGTGTCATTGTAAACATATCTCTCACACACACACACACACACACACACACACACACACACACACACACACACACACACACACACACACACACAC
>JAOPUD010000001.1:8916152-8938735 GCA_027122715.1 Trisopterus minutus
ACACACACACACACACACACACACACACACACACACACACACACACACACACACACACACACACACACACACGCTACCTTTGGAAGCAGCACTGGAGGCGGCGGGCCTGGCCGACCTCTTCCTCATCCCGCTGTCCGCTACGGGCTCGTCCTCCGCCTCCTTGTCCGCCCGGGAGCTCCTCCGACTCGGACCCTTGGGCTTCTCCACGGCCACTCTGGAGAGGTGGACAGAGGGAGAGAACGAATCGAGACAGACAAGAGTGGGGAGGGAAGAGCAGGTTGTTAATGGGGGCAGGCACAGGAACTCTTTAACCCTCCTCCGGTCAGAGTTACAATACCACATGGGACTCGGCCGTTTCTCCTCGTCTACCACAGATACTGTCCGTCTTCAGCCCCCACCGTGTCCACTACGACGCGGCAGGGTCGGCGTGGTCACTGCGCGTGTCTTCGCAGCACCAGTACGTCTTAAATACATACCTTGGGACTAAGTTGATGGGCGTCTTTCTTTTCTTTGCCCATCTGTGATAGAAGTGGAAAAACAGCGGTAAACTAAAAACTGTGGCGCGCACAAAGCATGGGTACTTACTTCCCCCTCAATATTTTTGGGAAAATGAAAATAAACCAAGAAAGGAAGAAATGTGATGGCCATCAACAGAGGGTGAGAAGATCACTGAAGAGGAAGCTGCTGCCTCATCCTTAAGAGAATGAGTACTGCGGTTTATCTTTCAGGGGCATGCATTTGAATTGTTGAAATGTTGCATGCCATGCATACATACCAAGTGTTGGGGCCACGCGGCTCATTGATTTCACCATGTACCCCCCTGGCCAACCAAATGAACTCCCTGAGTTTCAGTAGAGTTAGAAATGTCTAAGCATTTCCCGTTCACAAGCACTGCACTTTAGACGTGGCCAACTTTTGAGATCATCGGCAGAATGGTATACCTTTATGGAAGCCCAAGCCCACGAATCACCACATGGTTGAAAAAATAATAAATGGTCTATATTATTCCAGGACCTCACCCTTGCTCTGTGACGACTTCTTCAGATGCTGCAGAGTAAAGAGAAAAAAAGAGAATAAAAGGTTAGCATCAGTCATAATCGAGATTTATAGGATATATAGCAATTATCGATATTTTTATTACCATGTAAGAATGGGAATAAATAGAAACATACTTGTCTTTTCACTGGCAATAGGTTCCTGTGACTGTGGACCGTCGGGCTCAATTAGTGCTGGGGAAGAGCATGAAGACATGTCAGCTCATACATACAACGGAAAACTCAGTGGAAAGCATCCTGGGAATAGCTGCTAGCCAAACACCTACCTGGAGGGACTGGGGCGGACTGCGAGGGAGGGCCCATAGCTGGGGACTCAGACGGGGCAGCAGCCTCTCTGTTGGGATCAGGTGGTGGCGAGGACGTGGATTGGGCCACCTCTGAACACGGCACAGAGGCGGCCGTTACAACGGACGCGGGGGGACTTTGTACAGGGGCAGGAGTGGGGAGTGAGGTAGCAGAGGAGGCAACGGTGGGCATAGGAGCCACAACAGGAGCCTGGGTGATTTGAGTCGAGACAGCGGCCGGAGCAGAACTTGAAGCCTGGGTGGGAGCCTGAGGAGGGGCCGCAATGGGTAGGGAGGGAGCTGGGAGTGGGGATGGCGAGGACACTACGGTGGACACTTTTGAAGCAGCTGCCGTGGTCTGGGTCACTAGGGCATCAGTTTGACTGACTGGACAGGCAGAAGTAGAGGGGGGGGCTAGGTGAGCCACAGATGCAGTGGTAGGCACTGCGGGCTTCTCCATGGCGCTCTGCGCTGGGTCTGGTGGACAGGGCACGGGGGCTGTCGCCTGCACGGGCTTACTCTGAACCAGAGCAGGGGAGGTAGGCCCCACAGGGCTCTTTCTCAGCGGGGCTGTGGTTCCAGGGCTAGAACAGGTGGGCGGGGAGGCCAGGGGGGGCTGAAAGGGAGACGGTGACGGGGCGGGAGGGCTGAGACGGGTTGGCGGCTGGCTGCCTAATGGGCTGGACTTCTGACCGAGGGCTACCTGTACTACGTTATCCGTTTTGAAAGTCCCACAGTTCGTCTGCTGGGGGACCGGGGAAGTGACAGCTGGGGCCGGCGAAGACGCATTGGTTGCCAACTGGACCTGGCCCACAACTGTTCTAACGGGCTGAGTGCTGGATACTGTAGTGCCAGAGGGCTGGGTGGAGCCTGGAGCTGGCGAGAGCTGGATGTTTGTGGGTACTGCGATAGGTGCTACCATGGTTACTGGCTGAGACACCACGGTTGTGTTGGGGCCCACAGGGGCTCCAGGGACCTGGAAAATAGGGTTGATAAATACAGGTTTGGTAGTGATGAACTGGGGCGGGCGGGGGACGGGGGTCTGCTGTCGGACGTCCTGCGGCCTAATATTTTTGTTGGGAACGACCATGGTTGCGACCATGCCCGGTGGTGCCTGTGACGCAGGGGCAGGGGTGATTGGATTCGAGGTAACAAACACAGTAATTTGACTGGGGGTGATGGGGCTTGCCGTGGCGGGTATCTGTATGACAGAGTGAACACCAGTCGCAGGCTGGGGGCTAGGGCTCGGCTTGGAGCCCACAGACGCGGTGGTGAAGCTGGAGCAGACGGCCGCTAGAGGACTGGTGTGGCTAGAAGAGGTGGACAGGGGGGCTACAGCGAGGGTGACATTAGTGTTTGGAATGAGAGCAGAGGCGGGGGTAGTCGTGGCGACGATGCTCTGAGTGGGATGGACAGCTTGACTCAGGGTGGGGCTATTGTTGAGGCTGGGGACGGAGGTTGGATTAGTGTTGATAATGTTAGTGCTCGCAGTCGTCTGCACGCCGGGGCTGCTGGTCGGAACGCAGGGCGCCGACTTGGGCTTAGCTTCCATTTCCACCTGGGCAGGGGCTGGAGCCACAGGGCCTGGAATGTCTGAGGTCTGGGAAACACTGGGCTGTTGTCTTTCTGGGGCCGATGGAGGCTTGGGACTCTCCTTCCCCACATCCCTGGCAGGCGCGCTCTGCGTGGGCCTCGGAGGCATACCAGCTGCGTTGGGGTTTTCCAAGAGCTGATTGAGAGACACTGGCGCGTCCTTTGAAGCAGACGGGGCCTCGGGAACCGAGTCTGGCGTGGGTGTCGTGTTCACAGGTTGCCTCTCGACAGAACCTGCTTGCGGTACAACTACACCCTCGTGTGGTGTAGGGACACGGGGAGTAGCCATTCTAGTAGGGGCAGACAACTCTCTGGTAGGCTGAGGGTGGTTCATGGATTGGGGCTGAGGCATGTTTCCCTGGCTTTCTTTGGGTCCTTCAGTGGGGTTAACCTGCATGCCAATGAAGGTGTTCTGGGCAGGCTGAGTCTCTGGGCTGGCAGCAACTGGTGAGGGCATGGATACCAGATTGGGGGCTACCGAGGGGTGGTTCAGCATCATGGTCGCTCCCGGAGCATTTATCATCTGCTGTTGGTTGTGAGGACCAGCGAGAGCCATCTTAGTCCCCTTCTGCCTCCCTGGACTTGGAGTGGCTGCTTTGCGGCTAGAGGCTGGACTGGACCGTCGGCTGTTGCTAGGACTGGCCCTTTTGGCCTGCCCGCCAGACTGCTTGTCCTGCTTACTTCCTTGACCTGCCGCCCCACCTGCAGAAGAGAATGATTGCTGCCCATTGTTACCATTGTTTCCACTGCCGTTATTCGTGCTGCCTTGCAGGTTTAAGTTCGGTGGGGCCTGCCCTATAGCCTTCAGTGTAGTGGGGTTTAGACCCTGCTGGTCAAAGCCCCTATTCAGGTTAGGTTGCCTTGGAGGCAAGGGAATGTTGATTTTAGGGGGAAACAGCCCTGCAATGGAGGCATTAAGTCGCTCCGGGGACAGGTTGATTTCGGACGGCTCAGTGCTAGGTGGCCGATTAGTTGGAGTCAGGGGATGATGGTATGGCCTGGGGCTTGCCCGGTTGGGGGTTTTGGGCCTGGAGCTCTGCGAGGTTGTTGGAACATTAGGGAAGTGGATGCCAGGCATGGGGCCTCCTTGCTGCGCCTGTGGGGGGAGCTGCTGCTGGGGACTGGCTCCAGGGTGCTGGGGCATGGACGGCGGAAGAGGGCCCTGCTTCATCATGTGAGCATTGGATGCTGGATTGACCATCATCTGTTGGGCTCCATTTCCAGACTGCATCACCAGCTCTGGTACTCCAGGGCGGCCCTGCATCATGTGGGCTCCTCCAGGGGCCTCTTCTGTTTCAGACCCTTGGGAAGCCGGCCCGACATCTGGATGAGACATTCTCCGCGGTCCTACAGCGAGCTGGACAGGGAACAGCACATACAGCATAAGCGTAAGCAAAGTGAAAATCTGAAAATAACACGTGTCACGTGAGTTTTCAAAGCAGGTCCTCACCTGTGAGTTGACCCCCAGAGGCATCCCTCTAGGTTTGTCCGGTGAAGGCGGCACTCCTACATTCCCCTGCAGGTTAATCATCACAGGCATACTTCCTTGTTGGGAAACGGGCATCCTGTGAACGTCCCCTGGATTGACCATCCCCCTGGGAGGCAGTTGACCTCCAGGAGGAATGGACATACGGTTCTTAGCCTGTTCTTGCTGCATCTTCTGCAACATCATCATCTGCTGCTGCTGCTGTTTGTGAAATGAGGTTGTCACTTTAACTGGGAACCGATAAATATATGTATTGTTGTTGCAATCGAAAAAGAGCATTAGAAAGGTTTTAATCTTACCTGCTGTTGAAGGTGTGGCGGCTGGGCTTGCTGTTGCTGCTGCTGCTGTTGTTGTTGCTGCTGCTGCTGTTGTTGTTGTTGTTGTTGTTGTTGTTGTTGTTGCTGCTGCTGCTGCTGCAGCTGGTGAGGATGCATTTGAGCCTGGGCTTGGCCAGGAGGCTGGGTTACAGCCATCCCCTGTTGCCCCTGCATCTGCATTTGTTGCATCTGCTGCTGTTGCATCTGTTGCTGTTGTAATTGCTGCTGTTGCATCTGCTGCTGCATCTGCTGCTGTATTTGCTGCTGCTGCTGCAAGTGCTGCATTTGTTGTTGTTGTTGTTGTTGCTGCTGCTGCTGCTGTTGCTGCTGCTGTTGGATAAACTGCATGGGCACCTGCTGCAACACCCGCTGCTCTCCTGGTTGGGCAGTGAAGGCTAAAGACGTAATTTAGTAAAAAAATATCACCATAAATACCAATGTATATACATTGTATGGAGAACTCCAATTGCTAGAGAAAGGACATGCTGAAGGAATTTTATGACAAGTTAGATATACATCTATACAAACAATTACCTGCAGGCCTGTTGGGAAAATCAGGGAGTTTAGGACCAGAGGTATCCATGACTAAACTGTGATCTCCAGCCATCCCAGGTAGGTCAGAGTCCTCCAGACCAGAAGCCCCATCCAGACCGCTGAGGAACGCAAAAGACAAGTTGCAACAACTAAGCATACTGCACCACAGCAAAAGTAACCAAAAAATCAAAAATCACAGAACGTGTGCATGCCTTACCCAAGGCCATCAGATTGCTCTCCAACTTTAGGTTTCTTCTTTCGCGGGGGTTTCTTCTTCTTGGGCTTGGCCTGGTTATTACCCCCGGCTCCTTGCTTGGCTCCCGGCCCAAACTGGCTGGCAGAGATGTCACTCTGGAGCAGGTTGACCAGCAGTGGGCTGGTCAGCGTTACATCCTTGTTAACAGGGAAGCCTCCTTGCGGTCCCACGGCCCCTGCCATGGGCATCTGCCCTTGGAACTGTGGGTTGAAGTTCATGCCATGCCCTTGAAAGTGGCCGTTGCCCACCTGCATGTGCTGAGGGGTTCCCATCATGCCTTGCTGCTGTTGTCCCTGCATATCAGGCAGCATCTGTTGGACACCCATTTCACCTGGGCCGCTGTTTGGGTCTCCCAGTGGATGTTGGTGTTGTTGGGCTGCCTGTTGTTGTTGTTGTTGCTGTTGTTGCTGCTGTTGTTGCAACATTGCCTGTTGCTGTTTCTGCTGCTGCAGCTGCTGCTGCTGCTGCAGCTGCTGTTGAACAAGAGGGTGCCCAGCAGGCAGCCTCATCTGCTGCCCGTGCATACCCATCACCTGGTTTGGATTCCCGGCCATGGGAACCTGCTGCTGCTGCTGCTGCTGGTTCATCTGTTGCTGTTGCTGTAGTTGTTGTTGCTGCTGCTGCTGCTGTAATTGCTGCTGCTGTTGCATTTGCTGCTGTTGAAGCTGGTGCTGTTGCTGCTGCTGTAACTGCTGTTGCTGGAGTTGAGCCATTTGTTGTTGTTGCTGTTGTTGCTGTTGTTGTGGGGTCAAATGCTGCTGCTGCTGGCCCACCTGGGCCTGGAATGGAACCATGTTCCCTGGAACATTTGGTGAAGGGCCCCGCATCATCTGGCCAGGCATTACTCCTGCTGGAACCTTTCCTACAAAAGCCTGCTTGTTCCCTTGCATCTGATTGGGAACCATTTGTTCCATCATGGTGTTCTGTTGCTGCTGCTGTTGTTGCTGCTGCTGTTGCTGTTGCTGCTGCTGCTGTTGTTGTTGTTGCTGCTGCTGTTGTTGTTGTTGTTGTTGTTGTTGCTGCTGCTGCTGCTGTTGTTGTTGCTGTTGCTGTTGTTGCTGTTGCTGCTGTTGCTGCTGTTGCTGCTGTTGTTGTTGCTGTTGTTGCTGTTGTTGCTGTTGTTGCTGTTGTTGCTGCTGCTGCTGTTGCTGCTGCTGTTGCTGTTGCTGTAGCAGCATGGCCTGGTGCCCCTGGCCTCCAACCATCTGACCCTGCCCATGCATCACCCCCTGGCCTTGTTGAGGCATCAACTGCTTGGGTGGGGTCATCCCTCCTCTCTGCCCCTGACTTAGGGGCCTGGAGAGGACCGTCTGACCTCCACCCTGGCCTTGAACCATCTGGCTGGGGGAGGAGGACACGGGCTGGGCCTGATGCTGGAGGCCCATCATCTGGGTTTGGAGGCCAGGTTGCGTCTGGCCCATACTAGCTCCGGCAGCGGCACCAGGAGGCTGACCACTTGGTACACCCATAACATTAGCTTGGGCATGAGGTGGTCCCTGCATTGCGTTGGGAGCAACGGAAGATGGCTGTGGCCCTATTTGAAAAAAGGAAACAGCAAGTTTTGCAAACAATGTAGATTATGTTTTTTGTACCATGAATCACATTACTATGAACACATTTAGAAGCAGCATTAATCCAATACCGACACAAGCTTAAAAAATACT
This sequence comes from Trisopterus minutus, assembly GCA_027122715.1. Lineage (NCBI taxonomy): Eukaryota > Metazoa > Chordata > Actinopteri > Gadiformes > Gadidae > Trisopterus > Trisopterus minutus. The sequence continues at coordinate 8,923,342 of JAOPUD010000001.1, forward strand.
TTTCAATTGAAATCACTGCTATTCATGGTGATCAAACAATAAACATAATTGCATGTTATCATAAAGGGCAATATAACCACACACATTGCAGATTTCGGCAATATTGAAAGCCAAGATAACTAACTAATAGGGATGCATCAATAACACTTTTTCTCAGAGCCAAGTACAATCATGTACAAGTACTAACATTTGGGGACTTGCCGATATCAAGTACTGATATGAATATTTAATTATGCCATTACAATTGAAATAGCTTGTGAACCCACTGTTTCAGAGGGAATTCGAACACTGAGATTTAAAGTAATTAGCATGGTTATGGCCCACGGCAACTTTGTGGTACTTTTTTAGTACAGTTGCTGTGTATAAGTGTTATAATGAGCGCAGTTGTATATGCAATGCGCCACATAAATAACTTATTTTATGTATATGCACATTACAGAACTGTATGAGTGAGTAAGTAAATAGCTGGCCGACATATAAAAGCCAAGGAAATGTGAATTAAGTCAACAGTTCTTAATTTCAACATCCATGGCTCCAGGTTACCTTGATGAGGCATGGCTTGACCGCTCTGCAGCTGTTGACCAGCTCCCCCTCCGGGTGTTCCGGGGGTAGTGCCACTCACTTGACCCTGCACAAAGTTCTGATTTCCAGGCATGTTTGGAAAGCCCATGGGACGCTTTTGCATGCCTGCAATAAGCATTCAGTCCATCAGTTATGGCATACAGACTATCAATAGTCAAACTGTTACAATCAAGAACATTTTTAAAATCCTCCCCGAATAGCATAGATAGATAGAAAAACTATGTTTGTTAGAAACGCAATCAGAAACATTTCAACTAGCTTGTAGCTTAGCTAAAATAACCTAGACATACATGTAGTCGACACTGATTTAAATAATGTTATCAATAAAATCACATCCTATAACTATAGATCTATTCCACAAATAACATTAGCTGGTCACACAGTTGCTAAGCAAGTAAGAGTGGACAGAACACTGTTAGCGAGTTTTCTTAATCCTGAAAGTCTCCTGCCTTCCAACCGGGAGGGGCCCAATCTTGCACATGAGCCTTTAACCAAGAGCTTAATTCTGCCTACCTGGCATTGCACCTGGATGAACTTGGGCCCCTGGCTGTCCATGCTGAGGCATTCCCATAAAGCCCTGCTGCATATTCCCTTGCGGTCCAAGAGCCGCTCTTCCTGGGGAGCCCACACCCTGGGGGAAACCCTGTGGGGTGGTTGGTCGCTGGGCCATCATGGGAGGGGTCCCGGGGGAACCTTGCTGGAAAGGAGACGAGGAGGAACCGGGGGACTTGGCAGCAAGGTTACCCTGCTGTCCAGGAGCTGGCGGGAGCGGCGGAGGGGGCCTAGGGGGTCCTACTACACCCCCAGGGCCTGTCGCAGGGCCTTTAGGCTGAGGGGCTGCAAACTGTCCCATGCCACCCTGTTGCTGCTGCAACTGACCCTGTCCCATAGCATTAAAGACCTGTCCAGCCTGCTGACTGCCATATGGGTAGGGAGGTGGAGGGTGGTTTGGAGTCTGAACGGCAGCTAGGGAAGGGGGGCGCTGACCGACTTGGCCTTGAGGAGGTGGCTTTCTCCATGCAGGGCCCCCTTGGGCGGCTGGTGGCTGCAGAACCCCAGATGGTAGCTGGTTCCAGTTAGGAGGAACAGCCATCTGGCCTGAGGGGTTGAATGGAGGTCTAGGTCCAAGTTGGGACAGCTGTGCTTGCTGTTGTTGTTGCTGCTGCTGCTGCTGCTGCTGCTGCTGCTGTTGTTGTTGTTGTTGTTGTTGTTGGTGCTGCTGCTGAAGCTGTTGCAAGGCGGCAGGGTTAAGCTGCCTGCCAACCTGCAATGCTTGCATGTGATGGGCGGCCTGTGGGGGCATTTGACCTGAGCCGTGGGGACCCGCCTGTTGGTGCTGGAGTTGCTGCTGCTGCTGAACTGACATCATTGGGTCCATCCCGTCTGGAGGAGAAGAATTAGGGTTTAATTTTCTGGGAGCTCAAGTTATGGTCTAGTATAAAGTACGGGAAAGTAAAGTGACAAACCTATCTGAGTGGTCGATCTTGGACCTCGGGGAGGCATCTGTCCACTGCCGCCAGGAACCATGCCCTGCCCGGCCATGCTGGGCCCAGGGGGCACCATTGATGGGTTGGGCATCCTCATAGCTAATAGTCAAAACAGGCATGGTCATATTATAGTTTTTGTGCAGGCAGTCACACACCATAAAATTAAACAATTAACTGGAAGATAGTACTATATGTGCAGTCCTTTGGTACTTGAGGACAGTGATGTAAGGAATAACCTCAGACTCTCTGAAGAATATTACAATTTAAATTGAAAATGAAGTTCAGCGGTTATAAGCAACCTGAGCTTTACCTTGATTCAACTACCTGTCGTACATTATTTTCGAATAATGGAACATCAAGTCATGGTTTATTAAGCTCATCCTTTCATTATTTTACTTACTTTCATCTGCAATATTATTGATTTAACAACCTAGTCAGCTAAAATAAGAATATGATTCTGTGACATTTTGAACATAGTGTTTTTGTGTTGTCAAGGGAGCCTCTGGTCGATAGATCTACTCAGACTGTTGTTGTTATGGTTATGCATTGATTAACTCTCATTATTTAAAATTAACGCACACTTACATTATGGACCAATTAGAATCATGTAATTAACAATGGTGAGGTATGAAAATATATTAAGGAGCGTTAACCGTGTGTGCATCATACCTGGACCGGGCTGACCTTGAAACCCCATGTCCATTCTCATCTGGCCAGGCATCCCGATTGGTCCATTCACCCGGACCTCTTGACCTCTGTTCTGGCCCATGGCAACATTTATGGGTCCCTCCCCTGGACACAGCAGACATAAACACAAAACAGCAAGCGTTAGGTCAATATTGCCAACGTGAACTTATTCAAAAGGTTTGCAGCACATGACAATAACTGAGCTCCACCATACCCTCTATTTGTACTGAGAGGATGCCCAGGTCTCTTAGCTGTTGCTGGTTGTTCTGGGCCAGCAGCCTCAGGCGTTCTGCAGCATCCCTGGGGATGTTGAAGGTAACACGTACACTGTTCCATTTCTCCACGCGCTGTGGCTGCAGTGTTTCTGAGCCTAGAAGGAGAATGGAATATGATGAAGACAATAAACTGAATTGGTAGAGATGGCGGGTGCAAAATGGGATAACATAAGAAGTTGTTAGCGCAGGTGTTCGGAAGCGCATGCAGCCTGCTAATAAGTGATGCTTTACAAATATCCGACACTTTACCTAAATCAATAATGCTGGGTATGCCATGTACAACTCTGTTGAGTTTTTCTGCAAAGTCTTCATCCTCCAGGTTTCCTTTAAAAGCAACAAAAATAGTAAAATGTCCCTCATCCCCATTGCTCTCTTCTTTGCTTGCTTCCTCAACACAGTCGTCTTGTGTTCCGCTTCCTTGGCAACCACCTGTATCTTCTACTACATCCTCCTCTACTCCAGAGTCCCCATTGGAGTCATTATCCCCTTCCAGCATTTTTGCCCCCTGGGGCAGCTGAGGTGGAATATGTGGATGTGCCATCCTCTCCCTATACTAGGAGTGGCCTGGTCAAGCTTAGTCCGGTTATGCTGAAACAAAGGAGGGATGGATTTTTTTAGGTCCCAATTTTAATGGTCAACTTCGAAGATTACTAAATAAGGACACACACACAACGAAAAAACGTTTAAGAAGTACAGTTTCATGTAACTGAATCTGTTTATGATCAGCTCGATCTGCTGATGCCAGTTCCTTGAGCTCTGTAATCATCGTTCGTCCCCAAACACAATGTGCTTTGCACATATCGTGTCGATGTCATCGTTTTTTGAGCAGAAAATAACCCGATCTTCTCCTAGACATATGCATATCCACAGGCTCCCAACATAAAGCTGATCTACCGTAATGAGCTAGCTCCTTATCTGCCCGCATCACAGGCCTCGGAACAGCCATCCCTACAGACAACATCTGACACCTGAGAAATTATGCTTTACGTCGTCCAGTACATGCGTGCACACGCTACGTTACTGTGTCAAGTGATAAGGTGCTTTCGGAAGTATGTCACGCAAATACTTTTGAACAAGAAAGGCAATACAATACGTTTGCAAACGTCTCATTAAAGCTATAGTCAGCCAGCTAGCTGAATCTGGCTAGCCCATTAGCATTAATTCATCGTGAAAACATTGAACAATTCCGAACCTCTAAATTAGGCGATTAGTCGGGTTGTATTGCAAGAACTAACTCACCAGAATCTACACAGCTTCATACAAAATAAAAATAATTATAAAAAGCCTTACCAAACACATCCATGAAAATAGAAATGTATCAGTTCGGCCTCTGCGAGCTAGAGATGCTAGCACAACATGATCACATCAGCAGCGCTGCAGGAAACCAGAGCCCGTCACGAAGGTTCCTAGTTGATTAGGTTCCTAGCCCCACGCGAAGGTCCCTTGTTGTGTAGGCTCCTAGCCCCACACGAAGGTCCCTTCTTGGGTAGGTTCCTGGCCTGGCAGGAAAGTTCCTAATTGGATAAGTTCCTAGCTGTCAGTTGGGTTCCTAGCATGTCAGATAGGATCCTAGCACTGGTAGGTTCAGAGGTCCTTCCACCAGACAAAAACACAAGTAGTTTAATTGTCCAACATCCACCAATGATTACTTTGAAATGTACTTTAATCAATGAAAGAAAGCACAAGTCTTTCGTTCATACATTTATAAATAGGCCACATTTAGTTTAATCATTATTGGACGTTATTATAAAAAATCGTCTATATACAAGAACAATATATTGTTTTATTTTAATCAACACCTTGCATGATGCTTCAAAGTATATTGCTCTTTGACAAATTGGGAAATAAACATTGCTCTCAACCAGTGTGCAAACATTTATTTTGGGCATAAGCTTGCTTTTGATCAAAATCAAATACAAGAATAATAAATAATGCAAACATGAGCTGCATGTGCAAATAGGTATTTTTAAGACAACTTATTCTAAAGTGAAGGCAACAAGAATCAACAGATTATGTGCAACAAATACCATTCACACAAACAACAAAGGATGTATTTGGTCAGGAAGCCAGTATTGATATTTCCAGAAGTTAACTTTACAGTGCAATAATTCTATTACCAATTGTGTACAAGACAATATTGATTGTAACTACAAGGAATAATGAAAAACAAATGTATTTCAGAATGTAACAAAAAATTGATATCACGTGAAAAAATGATACTCTTTTGCACGGATCACTATGTATTTCTTATAAAAAATAAAATAAAACATTTAAAGTGAATGAAACCATGCACAGTAGTATTTCTTAAAACCAACATTTAAATGCATTTAATTTACAACTGCTAATAAGAAACAACCCCCAACTACATAAAAACAAAACTTAATAGTATCGATTTGATCTATCCATAAAATAATTATTAAAGTGGACCAAAGAAAGTTCTGATTGCGCTCACTAAAAGTTACAGTCCACATTCAAAGCATGTGTAGCATCCAACATTTATCGAATATTTGTATACATTTATTTGATACATTTTAAACTCTGTCGTTTAATTTTACTTCTCTTCCCAACCGATGCTCTATGTTCGATGCCAAACCAAAATTGGATACCTTAACATCCTTTTTTTGTGATTTATTCATTCTGAAACAATGTCTTGGAAAGAACACATGCTGTGTTTAGTGTATGTTGGTGATGGAAAATTCCAACCATGGCTCTACCCTTTCTTCCAAACGAACTGCATTGTTGACGTATACACAATGGCAAATGGCTGTGTCTGTCAGTGTTATGTGCTGCACTATAATACCCAAGAAATGAGGTCTTACTGTGGGTTATTGTGGCCTAGGCCCGTCAAGTAGTGTGTAGAGACAAAGGTTTCCGCTAACATCCCTTGATATTGTTTGGCTGCGGCCATATCAACAAAATATAATTTGACTATTCGTAGCCTTGATTCGTTTTCTGAAAAAGGAGATGTCCTTGTTTGCTAATCGACTAGCCCGTATTTCACCTCCTTCTAGGCCCCTAGCCCAGGACTAATTAAACTCCCGGCATGAAAACCTTTAAAAAACGTGCATTTTAGCTAAGGTAAAACTATCTTTGTGGCTTTTGAATACATCCTCCACCTCCCGAGTAAGGCTAGGTCTAGGGCATGTTCGTAGACATGGTGAGAGCGGAAGCATCTGCACTCCTGGGGTCCTTCACCCCAATAATGAGATCATTGGTTCTCCTGGTGCCCTCCACCACTGACAAGACACCCGTCCTCTTCACCTCATGACCTTTGGCCTGTAGGACCAAGACATCCTCCTCCAGAAACTCAGCTGGATAGAATGAAGATACACAAGATTCAGGATGGAAAGTTTGAGTTAAAATAAACGATACCTTACTGACTGAGGAAACGCCATTAATCTATACATTGGATGTGTTTAGGTTCTACAAACATTCATAAAGTTCATACTCACAGTCCACCAAAAGGGTGTTTGGCTGTAATTGTGGGTGTAGTCTTCCATATGCTAAGCTGTCACTCAAGTTCTTACGGGACGACAGCACATTCATCAGCACCTATGAGATCAGAAGACAGTCGGAGATACCAGCAAATATGTCACAATCAAACGAGCCAATAGTATTGGACTTTGGCATTGATCTATTTAATTGTGTAAGCGAGTGTATAACCTGTGTAATGCTGCTGAGGGCCCTTTCTCCATTGGAGGAGCCCAGGGCTACATAGGTGCCACACATCCCCACTGCAGGTCTCACAGCTGTGGGCATCAGAAACGACATGGGCCTCTTTCCAGGCTCGATGTTGTTGTGCTACAGTTACCAGGGCAGGTGATGTACCGAAACATTACAGATTGTTCAAGGAGTTTGGTTGAGTGAATTGCTTAGGGAAATACGTAAATGTTAACATTACTGGGTTATGCTCCGACGTCTGTGTTTTATTAGGCCAGGAAAAGGCCAGGATCTGGCTATTCAAAAGGATTCCTGAAGAAGTAAGTATTCCACTTCCGAATGGCTTGTTCATAGAGCTACACAAAAACAGAATTAAAACATAAAAAAGCAAATAGAAATTAATAATAATAATAATAATAATAAAAGTTGTTTTTTCCATGGATTGCATAATTTAAACCCCAACAAAAGTAGATAGCTAGAAGCAGCTGAAGCTCATCAGTACCCCATGACAGACACTATGAAGTCATCAGGCCCCATGACCATAACCTGGCTCGCCACTCCTTCTTCCTCCAACGCAAATGAGGGAGTGTAATGCCCAGCAGGGAACGCCTGTGTGTCGTTGATCATGTCCCGAAGTCGGGCGGCCTGGGTCTTACTGGCAAGAAGAACACATGATAATATAAATTAAAGTATGTACTTATGAATATTACTGTAAAAACTATGCATGTTTAACCCATCAAACCAAGGAGAGCCTACCTCAGCATCTCAGACACTACCTCCAAGACTGAACCGTTGTACATAGGGTCCCCCAGTCCACTTGCAAGAGCCAGTGCTATTTTCACTGACTTGGGGAGGGCCATGAAAAAGAATCCCTCAATTATCAAGTACATACGCTATCCTTCAACAATATCTTCTCATCACATACACATTATACATTATTTGGCGTATTGGATAAATTATATTGCCCTGATTTTACGGAAGAATTTGACATTTGGTCTAATTAAGCATTTTAAAACTGTTTCAATTCAAAACATTGATATTCATGCACCCATTCACTATTTATCGTGAGCCACAACAAGATTTTGACTGGCAATATCTGCTGACTTGTGTATGTTGTTTTTGCCGCATTCATGTGAATATATATAATGTTACCTCTGCTATCCAGTGGTAGGTGCTATTCCTGGGCACCTGGTTCGTAATGTTGTAACCTTCCAGGATGTTGAGAGCTGTGATCAGGGCCACACCAGCATGTGGGGCTGGGGCCGCCATGACCTGGTGTCCTGCACAACAACAAGACATAAGCATGATGAAAAATGAGGTCGTACGAGTTCACTGGGCAACGCCTTAAAATAATGAGTCAACGATTTTTATTTACATACGTTATCAGAGCTGGTGTTTACCTTGGTAGACAACCTCAGCTGGCTGCCTTAAAGCTGTGCTGTAGGTTGAAAAGTCATTTTCAGACACCACTCCTCCCCTTGCTTGAACCTTTTGAAAATATATCACGGTGCGTGTGAATCAATCGTCATCTGTTTCGGTTTAGCCACATTCATAAAAAAAAACCATTGGATGTAGAACCCAGACCCGAATGTTAAAAACAGTCAGTAATTGCACAAGGGTCTGGATGCAAATGGTGTTCCTAGACAACGTTCATAAATAGGAATAGAAACACCTATTCCTAAGGGGAGAAAGGTACAGGATAGACTCACAGCAGCAACCATTTCTTGCGTCAGGTTTCCACTGTAGAATTCAGAGATCCCCTTCGACGCAATCTCATCCAAGATGGCTGCCAGATCGAGGCGTCGGGTGAACATGCCTGAGAGGGGAGGCTGGCCATTGGGTAGGAACATCTTCATGAACGCTTCTGACATGGTCTGGTTCTTAACTGCAGCTAAAGCTTCAGCTATAGAGAAAAACAAAATGTCAACATTTGCCAAACATATTTGATATTTGATGTCTACATACAAAAACATACAGAATACATACATACAGAACTGTAATATACCTTTTCCACATAAAGTTTAGGTGGGGCCATTAGAAGAGAAATAGCAAACAATATAGCAAACAATGATCACTGGTTAGTACAAATGGACTACACACCCAAATCATGGCTAACATTGAAGCCATTTCTGGCCACATCTGCTGCCAATGTCACCACATCCTTCCATGGCAATCTGAAATTGCAATGGTAATTTAAGTTTCACTGGGTTAACAAAATCAATGGTCTGTCATCAACCAAAGACACAATCTAACATGAAATAAAACTTATCCTCTTTAATGTGGCAAACAAGCAAGAAAGTGCGATTTGCTCACTGCCTTGACAGCTGATGCATTAGATCTGGCTAAATAATTGCATAGTATCAATGTAATTACACGCTGACACTACAGGGAGGGGTTTACATTGCATGTTCACCAGAGCACAACTCTTCTAATTACAGAGCGCCTACAACTGAGAGATTCCCTCAATCGTGTGTTGTATCTTACACCATTATCTAGCATGAGCCCATTTCTAGCACTTAACATGGCAATACAATACTAAGAAACACAAATGGGCCAAAACAATGAAGGCTTAACCTTTTGGGACGCCAGGACAGGAAAAACCAGAAATGGAAGGTCCCGTCAACAGGAACAAAACACACACGACAGGCATCTTACAGTACCTGCCATAGAGCTGGTGAGCCTCGTGCACCCCACTGAGCATGCCCGGTACACCCACAAGCAGGCCGGGCTAAAGGGTCCAACAGGAAAACAGTCACGGACTAGGGATGTAATACAGTTCAGTTTGACATTTAATATCTCACTGGTGGCATAATAAATATCAAATACATTACAAATACAATTACTTGTACACGTTATTGAGTACAGTGACCCTCCGGTGAGCTCCAAAAGCAGCTGCATATGGTTAAATAAACGCTCAACCAGTGATCAACTGCTGCGAGACCAGGCCCTGTGGACAGGGTAAACAGGATATCTCACCCGACGATTCCGGCCAGACCGTCAGATATTTTGCTTGCTCAACCGGTGAACTGCCATATTTTCAATATGGCTGTGACCCTCTGGGATACATGAGTGGCAGTTATGTCAAGGCACTTGTCAAATCTTAAGCAAGATCCAGTTAGGCCATCCGCTAATTCCATGCAACTATCCAAACCACATATGGATTGGTTTGATTATTCTGTCTTTATACTGTAATTTGGACCTCTTCATTTGCAGTTTAACCTCTTTCCTCATATTTGCCCTCTTTATCCGATCCACAAAAAAGCCATTTGTTTTGTTGTGAATTGCAATCTCTTACTATATTACGGGATCAGACATATACTGGAAATCCCATCAGCCATTGTTAAGGTATTTAAAAAGCCTCATTGAAAATAAAAATCAACCATGAATGATCTAACTTGAAAGCTTATGAACTTGTATCATGACATTTACCTATGCTAAGTACAAAAAATATGTTAATGAACTCTACAGCCCAACTTGTGTGACGGCTATGAAGCCAGGCATATTATTTCATTTCCCCCCACCATACAATAATGTTAATAATGTTTGCAAGGAGCTACTGCACAGCTAGCTAGCAACCCTATGGGTGTTGACACCTGTGCATAATCCAAAGAAATCCTCATGGATCAATTTACGTTCCTCCTCCCTCTTTCCCCATGACAAAATCCTGTATTACTTGTTATACCTACAACGAAGCAAGTAAGACGTGTCCTTTCCCATGCTCTATGACAATGTGGTCACATGCAAGAGTAAAGCGACGGGAATGCAGTAGCCTACCTTTAGCTTGAAGTCTGCCTCCAGCATTTCCTCACTGAGAGACGACGGTGCAGTCTCTCGGAAGTCAATCACCTGCGTCTTGTTGTTCCGGATGTCGTGGACCAGCATCACCCCGCCGCTGCACGGCACGTTCACACAGAACCGGGTTAGACTGCTCTGGCTTTGTGCCGTTGGAGGTCAAACTTATTACAATTGGCGGAACTCACCCTCCGATCCCAGAGGTGTGCGGGTGGATGACGCCGAGACACAGGGCGGCGGCGATGGCCGCGTCCACACTGGATCCCTGCCTGGCCAGGACATCAAAGCCCAGGGACGTGCACTGGGAAACATCAGTCACCACTGCCCCCTGGTTATAGATCTACAAACAGCAGGAGAGGACGTTGGGGAGGGGGGGAAATATGTTTAAAGGAATACGGGTAGCTGGGGGTGTGTGTGTGTGTGTGTGTGTGTGTGTGTGTGTGTGTGTGTGTCCTGCAAATGATAGTCAAGGCAAAATAAAATGTTCAAGGGAAAATGAGAGAACGTGTTCAATGACCGGACAGAAAAAGTGACAGAAAGATGGCGAGATGGGTTCACACCTGCGGGTCTCCGAAGTATATCTGCATGATGAGAGCCATGGTGACCCCTGTAGCGAAGGTGAGACATGCGGTGATGATGACCGTCAGTCCGTCCCGCTGGCAGGCACAGCCTTCTGCCAAGGGGTCCACGGTGGTCTCCTGAAGGGGTGAGATGTCATGGCTGGCCAGGTCCGAGGCCGACGATGGGAGACGCTGCAGACGTGCAGACTTCAAAAACCCATCTGGGTCTGTGGAAAATTGTGTTTGATAACTCATTAAACAAATGAAAATATTACAATGAAGTAGATCATTGCAATGCAAATGGAACTATTGTCATAGTCGGGAATGCAGACAAAAATGGGAATGCTCATACCTGTATCTTGGTCGCTGAGGCAGTCATCATCTTTGCGAGATCTGAGCGTGTTTTCTGCACAGAGCACCTCGTCCTCTGGCAGTCGAGGGAAGCTTGTGATGCTCATGTAGTCGACCGGTGAATACGCACTGCCTAAAGTTGTCTCCTGATTTGCGTCTTTATCTGCTATAGGTCCAGTTGGATACCCTGCATTTTCGACTGCCGGATTGTACATGACTAGTTTGAGACAAATACAAATATGCAACTGCTATGAGAAGGTGGAATGTTATTACAGGATTATGTTTCTGCCAGGGGAGAATGGCATAGGCCACCGCTCTTGATCAGACACTGCTGAATCCAGACACTGAATGTTTCCACGGATGATGATGATGATGATGATGATGATGATGATGCATATTGTTTGGAAGATCCATGTGCAACATCTGTGGAGGGTCGAAAACAGAACATTTTGCAGAGGCAACAGACTCTCTAAAGCCACTTCTTGCCCGCATGTTTGTTTTTCATGACAGTCAGCCACGCCGATCTGCAGTTGAAACACGACAGCAAATAGCCAGCAAAAAGGCATAGTGACAAATGAAACATTTAAATGGGAATGTACGCCATTCCCTTTCAACAAATGAACAGTTGGCATCAGCTATTCGAGGTAGTGCGCATTTCATACTTTTTTAAAGACGACATTCCGTAATGCACAACTATTACATAATTTACCGCTTGAAACACCAACCACGCGATGATGTACACTGTCCATTCCTCAGACACTCTTACCGTCTCGAAAAGCAAGCCTCCCCCGACAGCGTGAAAGCAGCCTTTATTATGGTAAAGCAGGTGAATCCAGGAGAATTTGTCTCACAAATCACAAGCTACCGGATCCATGACGTCAGGACTGAAACGTCACCCCCTTAAAGACGCACTGACATGGTGTCGAGGCGTGGAAACCTACAGTATTGGCCAACCACGCTCTGCCTATGTTACAGGTATGTTAGGTGTTAGAGTTTCAGAGACTCGATGCGTTGTTACAGGTCTGTCCAATAGGAGGTGTTAAAGGTACAGAGATTCAATGTTTTATTACAGGTCTGTCCAATAGGAGGTGTTAGAGGTACAGAGACTCAATGTTTTGTTACAGGTCTGTCCAATAGGAGGTGTTAGAGGTACAGAGACTCAATGTTTTGTTACAGGTCTGTCCAATAGGACTATACAGACTCAATGTTTTGTTACATGTATATCCAATAGGACGTGTTAGAGTTACAGTGATGCAATGTTTGGAGTCATACAGTAAATAAAGGAGTGTTGTCATTAGAATAATACGGGATCTATTATCAAGAAAAATCGTACTCAATCTACCATTAGAACCATGTCCTAATGGTCTGTTTGCAATTTATTCCTCTCACAAATTGAGCTTTTTTCTTCAGGAAAACTTTTGCCCTATGCTCAAATTAGCGTTGTTCAGGCCAAATATTTGTTTAGTATGTAGGCTATGTGTTTGTTTTCTGCAACAGTGTCAAGAAACAGGAAGTTGATTGACAGGTTTTTAGAATCGGTTGGGTTGTTGGGTTGTTGGTTGTTGTCAAAATCCACGTTTATTTATCCACCAAACAGGGTGCTCCGCTACAGCATAAGATTGCAGTGCAGTCCCAGAAAGTTCTCACTGAATTCCTTTCAAGCAAAGGTTCAAGGGAGGAAAGTGGGTGGACGGATGATGGATGGATGGTGGATGGATGGAAGCAAGGCAGTTTCTGAACTTATGGGGACTTGCCAAGTTTTCAGAAAACGAGTAGAATTTGAGGGGCAAATTTCTTTTTGACCCAGGCTGGATCTGCCTAATAGCTAGAATCTTCACTGGATGGATGGGATGGATAGACAGAAAGATGGACAGATAGATAGGTAGATGTGGTTATGAATCCAATCATTCTTGACTGCATTCTCCTTGCATGCAAAAATAAAGCGACACAATTCAGGTTTGAGCTTGAGTATTTATTGTTGTTTTGTTTTTGTTGAATTTTCTTTTGTTTCTTTTTTTTTTGGTGGGTACCTGTGTTTTCTAAATGGATGCTTGAAAACCCCATCCGTTGGTTTTGCATAGGTCTCGCCTGTCAATGGACGACTGTCCTTTCGGGTCAAAGGAAGTTCAGTACATCACAAAAACCATGCAGAAATAGTGAAAGGCACAATCACCATAGATATCAGATACACCAATTTTATAGGTCTATTTGTCGCTTTTTTATTGGGGAGATGTGTACTCTTTTAGATGTGACATGGGTGTGGACCCCACATGTTTTGAAGCTGCCATCATTTCAGGGCACAACATACATATATAAAACTCCCCAGACATTCAACCCTTTTATTTTTTAAAACATCTTACAATGTGAACAACTCTTCTAATAACTATATTGTAAACTACAAGCTTATTCCATTGTATGTTTTTAAATTTGATTTATTTTGTTGCAGATACTTATGTTTGAATATGATCTACCTCTGACCGTCTCTTCCTCTCTCTACACACACATATCTCCCACCTCATTGGTTCAACACGCTTGTGACCCCACGCTTTCTTCCCTGTGGTATTGGATGACAGAACCTAGCCTTCCACTAAACAAACACCACACTGCACACAACGCCCTTTTTTAACATTACATTGGTGAGGAAGGGGAAAGAGAAAGGGGGAAAAAATTAATGAATTTAACAGAACATAGCAGGAGCTCTCTGTGATGTTAAAAAGCACCCACGCCCACTTGTGATCTCTCCTCGTCTTTGCCTTTGATTTTTTCATTCTTTCTGTGTGACAGCTTTCTGTTCATACACCCCAGGCACAACTTGTTAACCTCCGAGGCACAATCAGGATAGAAACCCTCTCAGGGATTAAGGCAGCCTCAAAAATAATAATGGAGATCTTTGAGGGTGTGGGCGTGTACATCAGTGTTCAACCCACTGAGTCACTGGACTGTTGAGACACAGGACACATTCATAAACTAAAGAAAATAAATATATATAATATTAATAATTATATAAAATTATTCTGAATAAAACCATTTAACGGAAAATTGGCATTATTTGAAAGTTTGTGGATTGTGATGACGAGGTTAAATAAAATATATCTGTCTTAAAAGAACTGGAAAGGGCCGGTCATTTCCAAAACTAGCTGAAGGAATCCTCAAACTCAATCAATGCGTCAACGAATCCTCTACCACCGCTTCCAGAACAGCAGGAGCCCTATTGTAGTTTTGCCTATCTTCCACTAGGGGGCAGTGGTTGCTTATGGCACAAATACTGTGAACCATGTTCCCAAAGCTCAATGCAGGACTTCAAAGTGGAGTGAAACCCACTTTTGGATATGGAAACAGATAGTAGAGGTGAGGCAGAGAGAGGATTCCCATCAGTCATGTTGGAAACTCCTATGTGGACTGAAATCATGACAGGCTTGACATATAGGAGCATAACAGGTTATTTACAGAGACAAATAAAATACCTTTGTCCATATATAATCTTTTTTTGTTAGTTTTTTAGACTTAGCATGTCATGAAACATTCTCTCTTACAGACAGAAAAAAAACTGAAAATAAACCAACAAGCACACTGCACACAACTATAAATTCGACTCACAAAATGTATAACAGTGCAAACTTACATCCATGTCTCAAATAATTTACATTGGTATATATTAATATACACTTCAGCACCATCGTTTACTATTGTTGTTTGAATATATATCAGTTAGCTAGGTCTTAAAGTGGACACTGTTACGGCTAAATGTGCTGTAAGAGAGAGAAAGGAGCAAAAAAGGTGTGTGCGTTTGTGAAAGAGAGATGGAGAGATAGAGAACAAGAGAAAGAGAGAAAGAGAGAGAGAGAGAGAATAAAGAGGCCAAAAGTGCAAAAGAAAAAATAGAGAGAGAGCCTGTCACAAATTAAGGACAGCCTGATCATATGTTATTTGTGTGTGTGTGTGTGTGTGTGTGTGTGTGTGTGTGTGTGTGTGTGTGTGTGTGTGTGTGTGTGTGTGTGTG
>JAOPUD010000001.1:8940906-8955102 GCA_027122715.1 Trisopterus minutus
CACAACAGAATGTTTTTTTTGTCGATTCATCTGGTTGAAGCCCTACGGATAAACCTGGAGCGTCTCCTCAGTGTGATCTCATTCCTATTCCTCACATCATCACGCCCTCTTATCAGCACCGTAGGGACGCGAGGCCTTGGTGTGTGTGTACGCCATGATTGTGTGTGTTTCCAGACGGTTTCGAGCTCCTACCTCATGCTGCCTGCCAGGCTCACACTCTCCTCCCCCACCACGGAAAGGTTGCCGTTGGAGACCATGGAGAGGTTGTTGGGGGAGACGTAGACGGACATGCTGGGGTGTTCGATGAGCAGGTCCTCCATGGGGCTGGCCTCCGCGGTGGCGCCCTCTGCAGTGAAACAGGGGGGAGGGGTGACAAACCAACTCTCATCCATGCAGCCTCTTTCCGAGCCTGCGCTACTGCTACCACCCCCACCGCCGCCACATTCACGCCCGGAACCGGGGGAGGCGGACAGCGCCGACCCTTCGGCCCGTCTGGACAGGGGCCTGGGCGCCGAGGCCCCCGAGACCCAGGGGCGGGACTTGGTGCACGGGCCGAGCGGCGTGACGAGCTCTCGCGCCCGGCCCCTGTGTGTCCTGCGACGCTTGAGAGGTGGGCGGGGCCACTCGGTCTTTGCGAGTGTCATTTGCATGTTGTCCTGAGTGTTCGGGTGTACGTTGCCCGGGCATGATTGCACTACCCGCTCACCCTCAAGCGGGATCGTGCAATCAGCTTCCACTGAGAGCACGACGAGTGTCAGATCAGGGATGGTTGGACCAATCAGGAATGGTGTTTAGGGGAGGGCGGCCATATTGCATTATTTGATGCATAAGGTTTGAGAAAGCCATGCAGGGCATGAGGGGACAATTTTAAAGTGGGGCACGTTCGTACGCACACACACACACACACACACACACACACACACACACAAACACAAACCAGTGTGGGGAATGTGAGGTTGTATGAATAAAAATTGGTAGGGGGAGGATTGGGTAAGGACACAACACAGAACATATACGTAAGAATCATATCATTAGTTATGTGTACCCTCTAAGCTCCTCCTTGTTATGTCTGTGACATAATGTTGGTCTTGAGAGGTATGTTTAAACGGCAAAGATCCTTAAAATGGCTTACTCAAAAGGGACCTAAAACATTATTTGCAAATTTATGCAAATATATAATATATCACCTTTGTCATGATTGTGATCATAAACAAAGGGGGGAGAGGTGGATATTCACAGACAAGCACATCCATTTACATCACCAGAGAGAGACAACACTGACCGAATGGTAGCAATAGTGTGAGTTAGCACCAAATTAAAATCTGTTCTTCACCCCTTTCCATCACAATATCAATAGCTCTTTTTAAATGGGCGGTGGCTTTGACCTTCGCTTTCAAAGGACCCCTCCAGCCTTGTGGTGGTGGGTGGATGCTGGCTGAATTGAAAGGGCTTGGGTGGTGGGAGGGGGGACTCACCAGGCAAGTTGACCATCATCCAGCCCTCCTCGTCGGCCTCCGTCACGCAGGGGTTCTCCCCCTTCAGCTCGGCGGCCACCTCCTCCACCTCTCCAAAGAACAGACTGCTCAGGCGCTGAAACATGACTGCTGCTCTCCCTGCTGTCCGATGGGCCCAGGTCTTCTGACGTCTCTTGGGTTTTGATCCGCTAAACGAAGCTGTAGCTGCCTTCTTGCTTTTTTGGTCTTATTTATTGACCGCTTTTGTTGCTTGTTACTTGTGGTTGATACATATATTTAATTTGTTTCCTTAGCTTGCTCCTCTGCTGGATCCTGGTGCTTGGTGGACAGGAGTGTGCAGGCTTCCGTAGTGCAAATTTAAGGTTTCACTTGGTTTTGAAGCAAAGGCCTGAAGAAAGAGGAGGGGATGAGGAAGATCGTTATTATATGTATATATATGTTTGTCTATTCCTTCGCTCAGCTGTCTGTTTGCTGAAATATAATGGCCCCATGCTAAACGCAATACAACAACAAATCAAACAGAAGACACATTTATCTTCATTAAAAGAACGTTGGATGGAAAATAATAATAATAATAATTAGAAAACCGTCCATCCCTTTTTGAATTTGGACAATCATTGTGTCTTAAGACAAAGTAAAGTAGCAGAGTAGAAGAGTGTGTACAGGCCCACAAAAATAAGCTCTTGTTGTCATTGAGACCAATCAAAAGTGAAGGGAAGTCGAGTTACGATGAAAACCATATAAGAAAGGCCCATGGGCAGAAATAAATGAGGCAAAAGACCTGGCCTAGATCCCAATCCCATGATGATGTAATGGCACACAGCTGGTGGAACTGTTTCGGGTTACACATAACATAGAGGTCAAGACAAAACCGTCTCAACAGCCCTGGGCTGTACTGGCCCATACGTACGGTCTGTCTGTCAGAAAAGGTTATGTGAAATTCTGTTTGGTGGAGTGGTTTGGGGAGTGGGAAAGAAGAGATGTACATGGACGCTTGTCTGAAAAGTGAGACTTCCTGCCATTATTTGACTGGTTGCCATGGTGACACTGACAACAGGGCAAGTCTCTTCAGGAGCAGTGTCAACTATGCCGTAGGCAATTCCGCCCTCTGGAAGTTGATTAGTTCCTAAGGCATAGAGCATAGTTTCCGAAGAATAAAATAAATAAATAATATCCTTAAATAAATATGCATTGTTACAGGGGTTTCTTCTGCTAAAGTATCTATTTTAAGTTATTTAATCTTGCAAAAGGTCATGCGACCATGTTGGAAGGTTAGTCAAGTCTTAGGTAGAAAGTATACAGAACAGTGTATGAAGAGCAGCAGTAATAGCAATTCAATTCCATTTTTCTCTTATTCCGAGAGAATACTCAGGTCGTTTAATTGTCGTAGGATAAATTATGGATGAATTTCTGAAAATATGAGCGAACCATGCATTAAAATAATCGAAACAACGTTTCTTATTTCCCTTCTCCTTAGCCCTCTAGAATCCTATTGAATTCCAGTTCTGTTCAGAGAATCCAAGCCTGTCTCTTTAAGGCTGGGAGGAGCATGAGTGCGCAGGAAGGGAGGGGGGCTGAAAAATAAAAACAAGACTTCAGTGACGACACAAATCCACGTCACTGAAGCTGCAAGATAGGCTCTGCCTCATATACAGTATAATGGTCAGCCCACCGAGCGGCAAGAGAAAAAGGGAAAATGCAAGAGGAAAAAAAGATACGAATTTATGCTTGATGGCGAACGTACAGACTGCTACACTATCCGTCGTTGTCTCTGTTGAATAATACCGAATAATACGATTGATGCATTTGTCTATGTACAGTGAAATCACTTGACATTTGTCTAGGAAAAAAGACTGCTCCCGACAGCCAATGTTGACATTTTTATATGTAAAGAAATTCTAGAGACTTCTCGGGGGGGAAATCTGGCCTGTATTCAAGTCTTTAGGCTATTAAGGTTAACCATGAATTATCCCTGTAAGCTTTCAGCTAAGGGTCAAAGCAATGACAGTTTGGCTCAGCTGCAGAGCAATCACGGAATACATAGATAATGCCATGGGGATTTGAATTTCATAGCCATAACGTAATCGCTCGATTGTGAAATTAGAGCATATAACGAGTGATACAGCAACACTCGTCAAAGACCTGTTTGAACGATATACATATTCAGTGCGATCGCCAATAGAAGGATTGGTCGGCTGTTATCTTTTGAGAGCCTGGAATATAGATCACTGAAGCATCTCAAAGACATCATTGCTTTGAGACGACAGCTTTCGAATCTCTTGATCCACATAGCCTACACGGCGCAACAATAAACACATCAGCTGTCGACTGTCAACCACTGTCGACAGGCATACTAAGCTGATGTTGTGTCGTCCATGTATGCGTTTTGTGTTATGCTTGTGGGCCACATAGGATATATTTTTAGGCCCGAGAAGGGTGCACAAACAGTTGTAGTTTGACACCACTTTAGCTCTCAACCTGACCATAATCAACACCAAACGTAATGGAGGAAAAACGGAAAAGGAACATCTTACCTGCCTTTATTTCAAGTTGTAAACGTGATCTCACACACAAAGTAGAAACGACAACAATTCGTAAAGCATAGCTTTAGGTAGGTAGCCTTTAAGTGAGGTAGTTAAAACACTATAATAAAAAAATAAAAGGCTTTCTTCTCAGAAGAAGGACTTCATGTAATATTTTACACCGACGTTTCTCTTCAGATCAAAACATCTGCAGCTTTCCTATTTTTCGCTTATTCCCTGCAGATCGTCGTTCAGTTCTGTTTACTGCCGCCTCCAGCTGATCCTCGGATCAGAATGTAGAACGTACAAAACAGCTGATTGTGAGATCACAATACACTCTGAAACGCCCATTTCTCCGCCCCTTCACGGTTCGACCTATCAGAATATTACACAAGATACAAACCGGGCCTCCTTATGGCAACCGAGTGGGGGTTGGGAGGAAAGAGCTGTCACCCTGCACCCAGATTGAAGCTCGGACTTTTCCCAGAAAACGAATCACTAGGGTGAAAACCCTGATGTTTATGGTGAAGACTGGGAGAGGGTAAACGGATGTGCGGATGGATGTTCTTAAACCAGAAAATATAAGGGTTTGGTTTTTTGTTAATAAAATAATTCATGGGCTAATTTTTAAGTTAGTTTGCAACAGGGTCGTTACATTGATTGCATTCTTTGTTAAAATCGTGAACTGAATTGATCCAACAGTTCCAACACATAACCACCACAGTTCCGGTTGTATTAGGCCTACATGAAGGCAACTCATGCAGATCGACTAAATTGTACATTTCCATTTAAGCCTACTTCAAATTGGTTCAATCCGTTGATAACACGATTGTGCATAGTTAAATCAATGGAACAATATATTGCTTCTACGCGGTAGATTATTGCATACTTGGGAAATATAAAATAGTTTGAGCAAACATTGGGCTTTATTTGATTGCTAGGTGATGATGGATAGTTCCTTCTTTGTAAATGATATACCGTTGACTGTTCCCTTTGTCATTAACCAAGACAGCTTCCCTGTCAAACATAATAGAGCCTCAGTAGTGCAATCTTCGAATTGTAGCTTTGAATTTAATTTTGTAAATAAAAACTTTCCCCTCCCCCTCGCCGCCCCCATCCATTTTCTACTCCACATCTGCTGGGCCCGCCGAGTGTCAGTCAAAGCAGGCCAGCCAATGAGAAACGCTTTATCTTCTGAATGCAGCACTTGAGGAGCCAATGAGGGTAGGAGATAGAAAAGCCTCTGGTGTTCATTATTCAGTGCAGGCTGTCCCACAAATAATCCGTCGCTACCAGTATCCCATTATTTAAAGACACAGCTTACTGGTGAATCATGAGGATCGGAGGTCCGTTGCGGCGCAGGGAGAATGTGTATGGTTTTGTTTTGTGTTTGTTGGGACGGGGACGGGGAGGGGGCGAGGTGGATTATTATGTGCGTTATTATTAACTATGCAAGAGTGGTCAATGTCGTGAGCACCAATAGAAACGCATTTATTTACAAAGATAAATATATCTTCGTAAACACACATACACAGACAGAGTACTTACTCAGCATATTTTACTGCTTGTTTCAATCACACTTGTGACCTCACCAGAGCAAAGAGATAAGGGTGAGAGAGAGTGGGAGTCAGAGAGTCATATATATATATATAGATAGAGAGAGAGACACACACACACACACACACACACACACACACACACACACACACACACACACACACACACACACACACACACACACAAGAGACAGACACACACACACTCCAGTCTCCAGTTCATTAACAGCTAAATGCACAGGTGCAACGTGAGCTCACTCGGAGCAAGATGATAAGGGTTTTGTGCTATACAGTTACCAGGTGCTAAGCAACTTACCCACACACGCATGCCTATATCGTCCTCTCTGTGTTATGATCATATTCCTGCCCTGGTAACTCAGTGCAGACCAACCTTTGTACTCTGTACTGCTGTTCATGTTATTGTTTCTATTTGTAAAACGTGTCTAACTCTTGCCATGCTAAGAGTTAAAAGCATTCATATCTGTTAATATTCATTCAGAGAAAGAAGTCATGGATTATTCACTCCTCGACGGTGTTGAATATAAACACACCAGGATGACACGCAATGGCGTGTTTACAGATGTCATCACCTTATGGCATATGTAAACACCTTAACCTCACATCACCTGCTCCGGGGGCCTTGTCCGAGGACACCTGCTGGGGAGGGGTCATGTAGTTTTACATGGCTATCACTTGTTTATGATAAGACTTTTACCTTTATACAGGCAGGTTGTTACAGGGCTTCATACTGGATTCCAACCCTTTCCCAGGGTGCATTGAGAACTAGGTGAGAGGTCACAGCAATGTCCTCCCAGTAGGACAGGTCTCTCTGACCCCTCTCGGACTCTCTCTGTTTATCCGACTCTCTCTCTGTTTATCTCATCCTGTGTGTGTGTATGTGTGTGTGTGTCTGTGTGTGTGTATGTGTATGTGTGTGTGTATATGTGTATACATGTCTCATCCTGTGTGTGTGTATGTGTGTGTGTCTGTGTGTGTGTATGTGTATGTGTATGTGTGTGTGTAAATGTGTATACATGTCTGTGTGTATTTGTGTCTATGAGTGTCTACATGTCTGTGTCTGTGTGTATGTGTATGTGTGTACATGTCTGTGTGTATGTGCGTGTGTATGTGCATGTGTATGTGTACAAACAGCCCAACAGCTGATCCAGGGTGGAATGCTGCTCCTCGCTCTTGATGACCTGGTATGTGAATCGCATGCAGCGTGTCTAAGCAGTCAAACCCATCAGTAGGCCTACGCGCTGTTGTTTGTCAACACAGGAAAAGGTGGGGCTGGAAATGACGACTGTGACGGCCTGTTTGTTTACTACCTGCCCCCCTGCACACTTGCCGGATAAGGCCATTGATAGCTAAAGGAAAAGGGCCCAGTGGTTTTGTGAAGTAAATTTTGTGAAGTAAATTGCGATCTTTACCATTGCATTAGGCCTTTCTACTATCACCGGGTCATCACAAGTCTTGAGTTATTTAGATTTAGCTGATAATAACCTTGCATGTTTTAAAGGGGAATGGGGAAGTAAAATACTTGGTGAAATCCCTTCTCCACCCCAAGCATTCTTATAGATTTAGTCATTAGTTTCTGTGTAGCCAGTTTGTTTGTCGACTGCCTGTCACAGTAACAAACTCGTGTGCACATGACTCCTGCCACGCTTTTATTTTGGTGCCTCTTTCTTGGCTCTGCTGGGCCCTCCCTGTCCCCTCTTGAACTCCCTGCAGCCAGACGATAAGAGCCCTGTGGCAGCTGATAGACCAGGGGCCACTAGTTCCCCTCTCTCTGTCATAGCAACTCTCCCTTTCCATCGGCTCACAGCTGATACCATAACAAAGGTCACGTTTTGGCCCATGCCATACAGCAACAAGCGTCGTGTGCGTCATTTGCTGTTTAAAACTGTGCGGCAACCTTTTTGTTGTTGTGCATCCTTTATTGATTGTATGTTTTGATAGTTTCTAAACTCACTTGGGATTGAAGCGTCTCCCTGCTCCATGTCTAAATGTGATAATGTATTTATTTCCTGATATTTGTATTCATTATGTTATAATAATGCATCATGCGTGATGCCCCGTCCAGACCTTACTGGGGCTTCTGGACATGAGATGAGTTCTAGTCCAAACATGTTCAGATTATGTTCAGTAAAGCGCTTATAAGAATAATCTCTGAGGTTTTTTGTCAGGGAAAAGTGATTTGTCAGAGAAAATGTCAAACTCAAATGCATATTGAAAGCCAATGAGGCCTTATCCTCATAGGGTGTGATCTACGACGGCAACAAGCTGATAACCCTTACCAGTAAGAAGATTGTGAACAAAGGATAACAGGATAAGATATGTTCTGGGGCAAGCTCTGGGTTGGTCTGTATGTAGTCAACACAGCTGCAGGGATCTTGAGTGTCCTCTTTGCAGTCTGAGCGTAACGTGGGGACTCTGGGATATAGGTGACCTGCTGAAAACTGACTGCAGGTTGAGCGAGGCTTAGAGAGAGGGAGAGAGAGAGAGAGAGAGAGAGAGAGAGAGAGAGAGAGAGAGAGAGAGAGAGAGAGAGAGCATTGTATTGTATTGTATAATGAGCTGAATTTCTTAATCAAGGTGTGAGGGTGAGTCTTGTTTGTCCACCACAAACCCTGGTCCTCTCTTCAGCCCTGTTTCACCCTCAAGTGCTTGGTCGTCCCTCACACTGGGTCCATACAAGGCTACAGCAAACAGGGCCTGGGAGCAGTGTCCTTGGCACTGGGGCACTGGAAAACAGTACGGGACGGACTGTGCTCCTACTTGTTGGGGGAGAGAGGGGAGAAGGAAGAGTGGAGAGGGGAGAGAAAGAGAGGGGAAAGAGGAGAGGACAGTCCTGCTTTCACACTTGAAAGTGGCCTATTTTAATCCACTCCTAAGGATTAAGATAATCATGGATGATGAGAGTTTATGTTTGCAGCAAAAATAGAGTCACATTTGCTTCTTCTCTGCCATATGCTTAAGCTGATGAATTCATATAGATAGCATTTATAGCAGGTCTAATCTCCCTTGTCCAGTCACGAATCTAGATGGAAAATTGACCACCATGCTCAGTTATGTTTCTCAACTCACCCCACAATAACCTATCCTATGACTAATATGAAATGTGAATGAATGTTATTTCTATATTAATACTCTTAAATGTTGACCATATATTGTGTTGAAAGGGAGATTCAAATGTATTTTTAACTAGATTATGACGATTTAAAAATATCTAGGACTCACTTGTTTCCCCGCACAATGACGCGTGGGCAAACGTCATACGTCGGTGACACAATGCTCAATTCTATTTTTTAAACCGCAACGGACTCGTACTCGTCAAATAGAACGTCAGATTACATAAATTCGACTCAAACAAGACAAAAATAGCAATCTCTTGATTATATAACCGACATCTTTTATTAGGGTTATATACATAGATTGCGTCGTCATGTTCCATCGGGGATGTAGCTCAGTGGTAGAGCGCATGCTTTGCATGTATGAGGCCCCGGGTTCAATCCCCGGCATCTCCAAGGACAACTTATTTTAAACTATTTTTGTTTTAAGCTTGTGACATAAAGTGATTATATTCGGTAAAACAGATGGAACAAAGCTAGTCGTTTTTGTGAATTTGCAGCCCCTTTATGGCGCATAGGCTACTAAGATAAGATAAGGCATATCATGTGATTTTTCTGATTTTTCTGGGAATAAAACCTCCAAACTGTATAAATAAATACAGTAGGCCTATGCCTAGCACTAGCCGACTACGTCGCTTTAATATTGTAATTTAGCGCACCCATTTTTCATTGTATGCAGGTTATAGCCTACTGGTCACTGTTTTTTTTAAGGTGTTTGTTAAAGAATAACATTCGAAGGCCCAGGCAAGTCTCTTAAGAAACGATTGCGAAGAGCACCCCAAATTTACACCAAGCTAACATGGAAAAAATGTCTGGGGATCATGCATCAACGTCAGCTTGTTTAAGCTTAGAATCAGACAAGCCAGAGTGTTGGTGGGACATACTATCTAACCATGAAACAAGACCACTCTGAGGTCAAGCCCCTGCATGTGATGTTCCCTGTGTCCGTTACACGTAACCTTACTCAGAGAAGCACATAATGACCTAAAAATACATCTTTACACAAACGCCACCTTTAACTGGTCCAGTTCCATGCCTCACGTTCCACACATTTCTGGGCGGGAGAAAAGTCGTTTACGTACGTGCCCCGGTCTCCTACAACCAGCTCAGTTTTCCACACTGCCCACTGTAAGGAAATCTTTATTTATTTTAATAATACACAGATTAACAAAAACATCAAACCGGAGTTAAGATTGTATGTTTTTTTTCTTTACAGCTTAACAAAACAAACGTAGCTATAGTTTTAAAACACCTGAGTGCCCTCTGCTGTTGCAATATGTCCAACACCTCATCTTCGTTTTTAGTTAACAGGAAATTGGTTTATTCATCGATATTAGACAATAGACATTTGTATTTTATTTGCATAGCACATCCGTGCACACAGTGGGGTACATCAGGGTTAGATCAAAGGAATTATATATCGTTATGCCACCGTGTTCATGTTAAAGTGCTCACCAAAGTATTGAATACCAGATCAGCTCAAAGATTCACTTTCTGTAGGCCTACTTAACAAACCCATTCTGGTTCTCCACAGAAAAATTACATTTTCTCTCTACATACCTTGTTCAACAACAACCAAGGTATCGATGGTCTTCTTCTTTACAGGTCAAGTCTCTTGCAGTAATCTGTTTAAAGCTGCTCTGTGATTTGCTTTCTCAATAAGCTATTGCCCTTTGAAAGATGACCGTAGAAAGCATAATAAAGGGCTACGGACACATGGTCCAACGTTTCAGGAAATGTAATCACTATAGGCTATTTTAACATTTGGCCGTTATGTGTTAATTGGACAAGCGGCAAAATTGTTTCATGTCTGGATAGAATGTATTTTAAAAGTAGTCTACACAACGGTGTGAGATCAGTGAGCCTCCAGCTGGTCCCACAGTTTCACCCACTCGCATTGTGGTATTAGGTTGCCCCCTGGTGGTTCATCACAGAAATGCTTTAGTAGATTTCCAAACCATTTTGGTTTCGTATCCCTGTTAGACCCAGGCATAGAATTGTAGTATTTTCTGACCTTTCGAATGTTGTTGTTGTTATAATGAAGCCTCTGATGAAGAAATGAAAGTGTTTTATTTTATTATTATTTTATTTAGGTGAAAGTAAGTAAGGACAATTGTTAGAAAATGTTGCAGGGGACTGTATTTGTACTCACATGGTCTGACCAAATATACAGCAACAATACAAGCAATACAACAACCAGGAGATAAGTTACCGGGTTGTCTGCATATTAGCCCCAGAACATTATATAACATGAATAATAATCAAACAACAGTGCAATATCTGCAACGTCCTCTGTTGATTTTCACTGGCATATGTAACAACTGCTGTTGTTCAAGGATTTTACTTTACATGCATGTTTCTTAATAAATACATTTGAAATAAATTCTTAACTTGAGTTTTCATTCTTGCATTAGAGTAATGGCATGTGATGTTTTTATGGTATGATGTCATGTTTGTAAATATTAATATTCATTGTGAGTGGGTGTGTAGGAGGGCGCGCGTATCCCCGCCCCGAAGACACCAATACGGGAAAACAGTGACACTGAAGTTCAGAGTTCAAGTTCAATCAGAACATTACAACAACACACAACATTAGCAAGCAAATAAATAAATACCGTAAATGCTTAGCCTATGGTGATACTAATTATTAAAAATACTTGTGTTTGAGAACTTGTCAACAAGTTTGATAAGAGACTGTTTCACTAGCATCGTCTCTCTCTAGGTAAGAATGCCTCTCTGCTATTTCACTGTCTATTATTCTTTTACTTGTTGACATGTATCTTAATTGATTCTCTTCCAATCCATTTCCGGTGAACATAACTCTCAACACACCAAAGAAAGTGCGACCATCTTCAGGAAATGGGAGCCCAGCAATGCAGAGTGTGACATCAAGGAGCCCTGAATGCACTGAAGAGACCATCCTCAGGAGGTTCACCAAACGGGGTCCAAGCCAAGAGGCCGTCTGTACATCCCCCACCAGATGTACGCACTGTCCGATTCGTAACTGAAGAACTAAAAGAGCCATCTTTGACTGTCTTAACTTAAAGTAAAGCAAAAAATCCTTAATTTTGTCAAGTTAAAAGAGTTAAACAAAATACAAAAGAAACTTGAATGAAATTAAAAAAAGTAATGGTGATAAAATAAACTTTTACTAAAATAAAATGACCCTACCTCTTCCCTTCTGAAAAATATGTCAGACATAATAGGTGGGCTATGGCTCAGCAGCACCCAAATATTGCACATCTATTCTGCTCGGTCATTCTGCTTGACCACATATCAGTAGTTGTGGCATAATACTCCACATTCCTCAGCGAGAGTTATTAGTATATTAGCGTTATTCATCTACTGCATCAACAATTTCCACATGTACAGGACCTTGCATCAAGCCTTTAGTTATGTATATAGTGTAGTCACCTTTTAAGGCTATTTGTTATTGTGTGTATTTATTGTATTGAGCTACTGCATAGCTAAATTTCCATTGGGATCAATAAAATATCTATCTATCTATAGCCTTTAACATAGGCACACATTTAGATGTATGCAGCCAGTATGTATTCATTTTAATTGAACACAAACTGTTTTACATGTAAATCAGTTATTTTTATTCAACAGAACAAACAGAAATGTCCACCTCAACGACCTCAACGACCAGTCTCTCCTCATCCATGGTTAATTATGATTTCGGATAAACGAAAGAGGGCGAAACAAAGGGGTGTGGAGTTGATATAGAGGTGCCTACGGGACCCAGGATGTACAAAATATCTTTAAAAAAGCGCTTTTGAAGTGGCGTGAAGCTTAGCGGGGCGGCAGAATCCACATTTTATTGTATGTATATTGGTCTGTCTACATACTGTACCCTTGAAATCTTCAATAAAGACGTTATAAACAAGCATCAAAATATGCTCACCATATTCTTACAGTAAGTAAGTACATAAGTAAGTTACGCAAATGACTTACAGCTTTAAACTTATGTAGCACACGTAAGTTACGTAAGTTACCACTTTTAGAAGTAAACAGACACAGACACTTCGGGATTAAATCCCCTAACTCTGCTTCTGGTCCAGCTGAAGCCATTTCAGAAATGAATGAGCAGGTTATAATGATTAATTGGTTAGTGTGACCTGTCCACGAGCGGTCCAGCATGCCGCTTCTGATTGGTTGGCAGGATGGTAGGGGGGCGGCATGCAGGCCACATGTAAAATAGTTGACAACAGATCTCGGGTCAGTCAGATACACGGAAGAAACCGTGGCTTTGGCGATCACGAGATCGCGTTGTCTGAAATCGCGATTTAGATCCGAAAACGATAAATCGTTCAGCCCCAGTTTCTATACATTATCTATACATTATCAACCAAAATCAATATGCATTCCCCCTCACACACGCATGCACAGAATCAAGCACATATGATGCACATGTACCACATGTAGTGTCCTGCGTGGAACCTTGAGCATGCAGGAGATGTCATCCACAATACTGTCCACCGTCCTCTGATAGCCAAAGAGCTGGGTGTCGTTGTAATAGATGTCCCTATATTACACAAAAAACTAATGAACTCCAATAGGTTCATGTGACATTGGCAAAGGGCATTCATCATTTTTAATGAATTATAATAGTCACCTCTTTGTGGCGTATGAGTTGCTCTGCACAAGTTTATAGATGATAGAGAGAATCTTAAAGATTTGTGCTATAACAAAGAGGAATATCTTAAATGTTAGCGACTCCAGCATCAGCTTTAAAAACGTAATACTGTCAATACGGTTTAATGTATGGTCATGAATATAATATGTTGCGCTACTATACTTACAGAAAACAACGTTGTACGTTCACACTATTATGAATGACACCAGAGCAGTCTATAACCCCAGTAGATTTGTATTGAATTAAATTACTGTTTTGTGTGTGTTAGTGTGTGTGTGTGTGTGTGTGTGTGTGTGTGTGTGTTCGTGTGTGTATGTCCATGCATGTCTTTCTTTCTTACCAAACTTTTTGACGGACAAGGGGCAGTCGCTGCGAACAGTGGTGACTGAGCTCCCTGCGTTCATTTGCAGACCGACTGCACTGTCGAAACTCACATGCAAAAAGATGAAGAAAACAAATCAAACCGTAATCATCAAACAGTTTAAGTGGTAGTTTAATGTTCACTCTTCTGAGTCAGACACCACCTGCAAGCCCTCAAAAAAAAACCCTGGGGGTTACCTGTGAGTCCCATCATCACCAGTGCAATTCCACCACAAAACCTTTGGCTCTCAAGTTGCAGCGTTCTCACTTTTAAAGGAGCTAAAGGAGTGAAAATGCGCTCTAAGCTGTGTTAATGCTTGATCTGAACGACACCAGACAGTTTGCTTTGTTCTGAGCCAAAGGTCTCCCTCGCCTATAGGCTCATTAAATACCTCTGCTAGCTACCGGTTTTTATGGGGAGTGACTGAGCCTGTGAGCCTGGATGTGTGTGTGTGTGTGTGTGTGTGTGTGTGTGTGTGTGTGTGTGTGTGTGTGTGTGTGTGTGTGTGTGTG
>JAOPUD010000001.1:9330079-9352654 GCA_027122715.1 Trisopterus minutus
ACACACACACACACACACACACACACACACACACACACACACACACACACACACACACACACACACACATACGCATAGACATACACAGACACACAGACACACAGACACGCACGCGCATGTACACACGTGCAAAGACACATACACACATACACACACAAAATGCTACTATATGTGAATCCATGTAGGTTTCAGTTTTCAAAGCATTTTTTAAAGCAGTGTGAAAAATGAACCTCATCAAGTAAATGGCATCTTTGGAAAGCCACACCCACTGCTACACAAACACACCTGCAGTTAAATGGTCAAGATTATACATGCTCCCAGAGGAGAGCTCCTCCTGTTCTCCCCGCGGGACAGAGAGAGCCTCCACCCCAAACGTAGCTGACATTCGCCTCCTCCTTTAGCAGCAGCCCCGAGCTAGTCTCAAATGTATACGTCTTCATGCCTGTCAGTCTGTCTATCTGTCGGTCTCTCTGCCTGCCAATCCGTCTCTTTGCCTATCTGTCTGTTTGTCTGTCAGTCCGCAAAAAATAGAAATGTCGACGCTGATTAGAAACCAATGTTTTGGGGTCTGTGTGCGTTTCAGGCCCAGCACAGGGACTCCTTCATCCAGGAGCGCTACGGCCAGTACGACCTCAGCGACCCCTTCCTGGCCCTGCAGAGGGACAACGAGGGGGCGGAGCGCCAAGAGGCCCAGACCCAGCCCCGCGGGCGCCACGGGCGGCCCCGGGCGGGGGCGGTGGGACCCAACCCGCGGGCCGTGCTCAAGCTGGTCATGGCGCACTGCAAGAGGATGCAGGAGAGGATGATGGGGCAGCTGGCTGCGGCGGAGATGCGACACAGGAGGGTAAAGCACGTCAAGGCATCGATCCGACCTCGTTCCCTTTTTTTATCGCAGCACCCTCTGCCCTGCGGCCGTTCGTTATCGCTTTATAGCGGGGTGGGGCAAATGGGAGGAGGGAACGAGCAGAGAGATAGATGATTAATGCAACCACCCAGTGCCCAGCCCAGCTCTCTGTGTCCTCCCCGGGGACCTGTGCGCAAACATGTGTTCTTTGTAAGCCACGGTCATATTGTTTACGCATCAGACAATGTCCCCACATGCCTATCTCTGGGAAATAGGCCACAAGGCTGAGATTGCGAACAGAGCGTCATTGAGCCAATGCTTCCGGTGTGTTTGAAGAGAAGCGTTTGCTTGTTCCAGTCGGGGCCTCTGTGTGAGAACGCCACCTCGTTTATGTGTCAAAGCAGGCCACCACGGTGTAAAGCAGGCCACACCGGTTCGTGAATGTGGGGAAGTGTGCCGTGGAAAGTGAATCTCTTTGATGTGATTGATTGATGGGTCTGTGACTAAACAGGTGATATCAGACCTGGAGGGGGAGAAACGTCGCCACGCCCACGACTTGGCACAGAGTGAAGATGTCGGCGCGGCGTTGCAGAGCGAGCGAGACAAGCTGCTTCAGCAGGTGCGTGTGTTTGTGCAGAATCAACGCAGAAGGCGCTCGGAAATCGACAGCGAGAGGTGACAGACACGCACGACGTAAACAAAGGAGACCAGGGGGTAAAAAGACGATGACACTCTCGCTGGCAGAAGCTCACATCTGTGTGGAATAGACTCAGGGGGTGGGTGGGGGGGGGGGTTGTCCCTCCAGCACCTGTCTTCCCTGTTCCCCTTTTCACACATTGCTGCTTTTGAATTTGATTTAAGACCCAGTGGCTGAACAGAGCAACATGCTGGACCTCTTTGTCAAAGTCAGCAGGACGGATCTGGCTCGGATCGGTCAAACGCTGCTCACACACACACACACACACACACACACACACACACACACACATAGACATATACATAAAAAGACACACAACACACACACACATGCAATCCCAATTCCAACATGCAACCCACCACTTCCAAAGGAAACAGGAGGGGAAGACACCATTGTTAATTTGACCCGCAGCCATAGGGCTTAATGGACACAGGAAAGCCTTGGATAATGACCAACACACACACACACCCTTACTGTCCCCCACATGACTTCCTGAGGGTCCCTGTTCTTCTAAAAAGAGTCAGCCTTCCTGCCTCAGTTTTTTGTTTTGCACATTAAGCCAGTAGTAGGTTCTGTTTAGTCATTCATCACTTCCAGATCTTTTGTACTACATGTTTTGCCTCCTCATCAGAATTTTTAGAGCTACTAACTCACTGGGTGGTAAAAGTAATCACACAGGCTTACGCAGGAACAACATGTTGTCGAGGCTGGCATCGGATACATATGGGTGTGTCCAACACAGAAGGAACACTGCCTTAAAAAAAACCTTGAACAAATATCTTTTATACAGCCAAGACCCTATTCAGGGATCGACTTTGGCCCCCATATACACATTACACCATCTCGACTCTTACTCAATAATTTGTATCAAAGATTTATTCATGTATGATCGCCGCCTGTCAGGCATTGTGAATAAGAGCTATGTCGCCCCCCTGTGGTGCATAATAGACCACTCGCCACTTTGAACCAGTTTATCCTGCTTAA
Organism: Trisopterus minutus; assembly: GCA_027122715.1. NCBI lineage: Eukaryota > Metazoa > Chordata > Actinopteri > Gadiformes > Gadidae > Trisopterus > Trisopterus minutus. The sequence goes on from JAOPUD010000001.1 coordinate 9,332,605, forward strand.
CCATCATGGTTCACTATGAACATACAACCAAGCGGCGCCCTGGTCTATGACGCCTCCTGTCTGTCTGTCCTCCAGCTGGAGGCGGAGCGCGCCACGGTGCAGAGCCTGGAGAGGGAGCGGGCGGAGGCGGCCGGCTGGGCCGAGGAGTCCCTGTCCCAGCAGCAGCAGCTCGCCACCGCCCTGAGCGCCGAGCTGCAGAAGGCCAGCGGCCGGGCCCAGGAGGAGGCGCAGAGGGCGTCGGAGCTGCACGCCCGGCTCCAGGAGGAGAGCGGGGCACTGGAGGGCCTCCGGGGCGCGCTGGAGGGCGAGCGGGCCCGGGCGGCCCGGCTGGAGAGCGAGGCGGCCCGGTGCGAGGCGGAGCGGGAGCGGATGAGGGCGGCGCTGCGGAAGGAGGAGGAGAGGGGCGGCGAGCTGGAGAGACAGCTGGAGGAGCTGAGGAGACGCCTGGAGGACGAGCGGGGCGGAGGAGGAGAGGGGGGAGAGGGAGGCCACGGCGGGGAGGCGGGCGGCAGGGAGGCTGCGGGGGAGGTCGAGCGGCCTGCGCCCAAGGCGCCGGCGGTCTGCGCCGCCGTTCAGACGGAGCCCGACGGAGGGCCGAGCGCCTCGTCCCAAACCGTCCGGGCGTCTAAGGTCAACGGCCACCGCGCTCCCAAAGACGCGGCGTGTCCCCCGGAGGGGAAACCGCCGGAGAGCGGAGCGGCGGTGGAGAACGGCGTCGCGGCTGCACCACACTCGCCTCTCCCCCCTTCCCCTCACCTCGTCCCCCACTCGCCCTCCAGCACGGCGTCCTCCTCCCTCTCCTCCTCCCCCATATCCTCCCCCGTGCTGGCCAAGCGCCTGGGCAGCCCGGGCTTCCACCAGCCCCCCCACCAGTCCCCGTACCAGGCCAGCGTCACCCAGCGCTTCCAGGCGGCCCGACACAAGTTCCAGAGCCAGGCGGAGCTGGAGCAGCAGCAGCAGCAGCAGCTGGGCGGCTCCGCCCCGCTGTCGCCGCGGGACCTGTCTCCGACCACCACGCCCGTCCCGCCGCCGCCGGAGAACAGCAGCGCCAAGCAGCTGGCGCGCAACACCGTCACCCAGGTGCTGTCCCGCTTCACCAGCCAGCAGGCCGGGGTCAAGCTGGCCCCGATCAGCAGCTCCCCGTTCGGGACGGACTACCGCAACCTGGCCAGCTCGCCCAGCGGAGGACGCTCGCCGTCGTCGGGGCCGCTGTCCCCGGGGATCCGCTCGCCCCTCACCCCGCGCTCGGAGAGGACTTACCCGCCGCCCATCCCTCCCAAGAGGCCGGGGATGAGTCCGACCCCCGGCTCCCCCGGCCCCTGCGCCCGGGGCAGCGTCTTCCCAGAGCTGACGGGTAACTGTGGGCCGAACGGCAACGGGCCGGAAGGATCCAAAGAGCCGGACTTGGTATTTTCGTCCAGCAGCTGAAGCACTGCGCCTTCAAGACCAATAGGCAGTTCAGTATGTCAAGGACCCGATTCAAGTCCGTTAAGGAACCTCTTAATCTACTAAAAGATATGTTTGTTTGTTTTTTAATGTTTCATGGCGCTCCGGGCCTGCTCTGATGGTCGTCTACGTTAACAAATCAACCTAATTGGGTTGATTTGAATGGATTTGGATGCTATACTTTCTGCTAAACTTTCTATTTTGGTTTACTTAAGACTCAAGTGTTTTTTATACTACTTCAAATGAGTTATTTTCTGGATTGTTTTATGACAATGTGTGATTGCATTCTTTGATTTGTTTGTTCTATCAAACCTTGCAATATATTTGTTGCTCACCATATCAACCCTATGAAATTGAAGTGTTTATTAACTGTATGATTAAGCCTAAAGCCTGCAGGAAGAGAATCTTAAACTGGATTTCTAAATCGATCTGGCCTTATTAGTAACGGTGGTTCTCATTGACGCCGTTCTTCTAATTCAGAATCTTATTAGTGTTCACTGTACAATGAAAGATGAGCATAGGGAATGTGCTGTAGATGTAGCCTACATTAGCTCATTTGTTTATACAACCTAACTACTGCTTTTAAGTTACTACTGACATGTAACTTAGATTTTTTTTGTTTATTGTAATGGCCTTCATGCAATTTGTCGGAAATGGGTCATTACAACACAACCTTATGAACACTTTCCTGTAAATAAGTTAGTTCACAGAATTCTCTTAATGTAATTACTGGCATGAAATCATGTGTATGCCCCATTTAATTTCAACCGCATTAGTCATGAATACACTGAATCTTTTGAGAACACTTTGCACTATGCTTTTAAATGTAATGTAAATAGTCATTTTGGTATTCAGGGATATTGTTCTTCCTTTAAACCAAAGGGACCAACCCCCTTTTATATGCCGTTTGAATAATCCACAGATCTCTGTAGTTTCTATCAAACACCACCTCGACAATTGTCTATTTCAAACACTTCTTTAATCTATTGTTCTATTTGCTATAATTAAATAAAATATGTAAAATACTATTGTCCAGTAAATCTGAACTCCAACTGTGATGAACTGTAATATTTTGGTTTATTTTGGATGACAAAAAGACCAGCTACTACTTTGTGACGCTTGATATGAATCTGAAGAATGATATAAGCAGAGTACATTTATTTGCTTGAGTACGTCAACCTGTGATGAAGTAAATATTACAAACAGAAAATGAGAACAGCCGATCATGATCGATCCATTTATTTGCTGAACAGAATGGGGAGGTACAGTATTTAACTTTGTGACTGCTCGGCACACAGCTTACTATATAGTGTGAGGGTTGAACACAGCATATACAGCTAAAATGTAACACATTTTTAACCGTTGATCTGGCCTTTCACCATACATGGTAAAGCTGCATGTTCACTTGGCATAGATTTACACAAGAAACGCTTATTGGTTAAACACAGTTTGCAGTGGGATATTTTAAGACTCAAAACAGAAGCCAGTGTATTAAAATATAGATTTGCATACATGGGAGGGATTATGGAGTTCTTTACCATAGGAAAGAGATTTTGGCAAATAAATCTTGGTAAATGTTTCCCTTCAACAAAGGAAAAGCTTTGCAGCAATAAAGGTTACACTGCCAAGGTATGAGAGAGAGAAGCACATGGATGGTGGATTGGAGGCAGAGGAGCCTTCGCTGTACTTCAGCCCTCACAGTGCTTGCAGGCCATGGATGGAATACGCATAGAGCAGAGAAGTACGACACGCAACACATGTAGAAACCCTTCCACTGCCCCCGCGGATGCCAACAAACACTGACCCTGCCGTGCAGGGAGAGAGCTTTGCTAAAGGTCTGCCTGCTACAGATGAAAGAAAATTCTATAAATCCATCAGAATAGTGTCAATTTGATCAACACTGTCTAACTCATCCATCTCCATTATGCCATGATAGGAGGTTTAGGACAGGTTGAGATGCTCCAAGACCGTTTCAAATTTTCATGTCAAACAACAAGCTTTCCCATTCCTCAGTTGGTTTTTTCAATAATAAATACATTTTGATAATAATTCCTGTTCAAAATAACAAACTGTGGTAACAGGAGTTTGTGCTTACACTTAACAGCTGCCCTGTAAGATACTTCCTAATAATGCTTTTGTAACATTAGCAACTGTTGACAATCTAATTCTTGGCAGATTATTCTGATTCCCTTCAATCAGAGAATCATAATTTTTTTTTTTTATGTAGCAGTCCCGAGCCACTCCCTTTACGCTGTCTCTGGTCGTCTCCCCTTCCACATAGATGCACAGAACCTTCTCCAAAAACACTGATGTTATCCAAAACCACAGTTCCCTTACAATAGATGGATACCTGTGCCAAACAGTCTGAAAATCTTGTGATTAACATTGATTTTTTTGTGTGTGTTTTTCATGTATTCCTTGCCCCATACTGACGTATATTTGCTTTGGTTAGTCCTTGAACATGTCTAGATGCGTTGTGGCCCAGGAGATTGTCCCATCTCTCGGGCCAGAGCCTGCCTTCATTGCGCTAAGCGTTCTGCATCTCCTTGCCGATCTTGTAGCTCAGAATCTTGTTCCAGTCGATCTTGGTGCGTGTGACCGGCAGCTGGCGGCGCAGGGCCTTGAAGGTGGTGTCCGACATGGTCTGGTAATTCTCACTGATCGCGGTCTGGAGGCAGGAAGACACGGTAATACAAGGTCTTAATAAGTAGCACAGATGAATCACCAGTCACCAGATAAACGTAAAAAACGCCCCTTCACAATGGTTTCATCTCCACTGCATTCTGCTTCTCTTTTGGTCTGATAACAATGGGCTTTTAAGAAGACACAACCAGTGTCCAATGCCATTCTTGACTCAGTATTTCCCCACGGACATCCTTTAAGATAATACCATAGGAACAGATAGGAAACCGAAACGTCTACACAGATTGCCAATACAGTAGTAAAACCTGAAGGCATTCTTCAAATGTGCTTTTCCTTAGTTCACTCACCTGGTAATCATTTTCTGCATTCTCAATGATGTCAACAAATTCCTTAGCGGTCTGGTTTTCATTCTTAAAAGTGAAAAGAAAAAAAAATGAATCTCACCAACAGAGAAATTCCAGTACGTGGTGAGAGCCCACAAAACAGTAGCCATCATTCATTACTAAATAAAAACACATTCCTTATGCCTGTCAGCAGGTGCATGTGTGAATCATCAACTCACAGAAACAGGGATTGAGTCTTCCACTTCCTTGTGGCTAACCAACTGCACATTACCATCTTCATAGTAGTGCACCTAGGGGGAGGGGAACAATTTATCAGATTTTTTTAATCTTTTCACTTAAAACAAGGCTGGAGATGAAATAATCAGCAATGGGAATTACAATTGCAATGGACAAAAATCAGCATTGTTATTTTGAAGCACCAATACATATATTCACACGAGAGTTTATTAAAATCACCTGGATTTTCAGCACTCCCACCACATGGGCGGTGGACTGACCGAGGGTGAGCTTCCATTCTGACCTACAGCGCCCGTTCCTGTGTCAAAAGCATCCACGAGGACTACTTACTTTACAATAATGAAACACGTCACTGATTGTAATCATGCAAATATAAATGGAAGAACCAATAGGTGTATACAGTTTAAGTGTTATATTGCATGCATATCAATTGCCCAGGATAAAGAGGAAGAACACAATACCAAAAGTTTTTAGGTTGAAACTGATGACCCTCGATGCAAGCAATGATAGTTTGCTGGCCATCAACAGTTTTCCCATAAACCTAGAGAACAAAAATAATAATTGCTTTAACATCCTCCACAATCTAAATAGAGCCGAGCACTACGAATTAAAAATTATAGGAACAATGGAAATGACACACTATAAATCTAAGTCTGTTATTTTTAAGCATACTTTAGAATAGAGAAAAGCGGGATTTATCATCTCTTGTGGAAATTAATTGTATTAATAAGTGTTAATTACAAACATATTTCAAACCTGCTCTTTTGCAAAGGTTTTACCATCAACTGAAGCTTTTGTGATACTGCAACCACCTATCGCCTAATACCATATCCTAATGGCATGAAGCGCACGTGTATCGGTGCACGTGTATCGGTGCATGAGTTACCGTGCACACTCCACTAGGGTAGTGTTCTTTGACGTAGGCACACAGGGCTGAATCACAGGCATCTCTCCAGCTTCTCAGGGCCGTCTCGTCCTCACTCGGCTGCACATCGCTCACCTCTTTCCTCAGATGGTCAAAGCGAAATGACAGATTGTTACGGGGGTCCAAGAAACGCCCCTGACCCAAGTCGCCGTGTTCGGTGATCAGAACCTTGAAAGAGATGACAGGAGAAGGTTGAGACCGGTGGTTCTAGGATACAGATTTATTTAGAAGGAAGAAACCTACCGGTTCATCGTAGCCCTCTAGTTTGGCAGGGGTGAACTGATCCATATTGTACTGGGCAAAGGAGCTGTGGAAATAGTAATTTAATAGTCCATTAGGCCTGACTGAGAGGATGAAAATGAATGTGTCCCACCGACTGAGGCCTCTGAAACCAACAGAGTAAAATAATGAGGCAGCTAATGCTAAGTGAGCAATACTTACTGGGACGCTCCCTCCCTGAGCAGGTTGTCGTTGTTGAGGAGAAGCCGGACATCTGTCAACACAGAAGAAAGAAATACCCTCAAGCATTGCCTTGCTTTGCTTTTAAATCTAAGATGGTACGATCCTAACAATAATGAATGAATTACGGAACAGTAGGCTCTCACCGTTGAAGACTTCGTTGAACTCTCCTGGAGGGGCATGAGTTACAAAGTTTGCTGCAATTCGGACCTATGAAGGAGTTGAAACATAGGATGCAAAAATAAGATAATTGAATGTGCAATAATAATTTCCAACACGTTTTTGGCATTTAACTCTTACACACAAAAGCTATAAAGTCATACAATTACTGGAAATGTATGCAATAAATAGGAGTCAATGAAGTGAGACTAGTTCTGTTGATTCAGACTTCACAGAACTGTGCGTTAAGGAAGGTTAGACTAGATAACTTGATACAGACTTCACATGACAGTGTGTTAGTGTAAGTTCGACTAGTAATCTTGATAAACAGAAAAAACTGTTTTAAGGTAGGTTAGACTTCAAAGAAGGTAGTTTAGACCTCGCACAACTGTGTTTTACATAAATGAGCTGTAGCTCAGCTCCATCTCTACTTGTAATACGTCTATATTTGGGGTATCACAGTCAGCTGTTTCAAGAGCCGAGGCCAAGTTTGGTGATCAAACCTTCAAACTGCAACCGATCCGTTTGACCCACTAAACCGCGTTATACACTCCTAACGGTAGCTGGCTCCAAGTTAACGTTGCATTTAACCAGGCCATTTCGGAGGTGGCATAATGCAGAAACATATGTGCATACGAGAGGCTTCAATCCTTAGAAGCTGTGTGGAAAGCAGTTCCTTGATTAAGCCGTATAGCCATCTACATGCTTTATTCTGTAGATGAAAGACGCTAGCGGCGAGCTAACGCTAGCTGACAACAATACGTTCACATGTCAGTAACGCGAAGGATAGAGGGGATACTATCTACCAACAACAGCCCCTGTCGTTTATTTTTGAATAACAATAAAACATGAAGCATGAAATGAAGTGCGAGTAATAAAATAGTGTTAAAACCTTCTCCTCATCTGACAGCGGCTCTTCAAAGTCCGCCATCTTGGCTCTTTGTGACCCCACCCACCGGCCGACGAGCAGTCTGGTGCCGCGGCGCTGCTGGCTCACACTGTAGCTGCACACACTAAGGTTATTATTAAAGGACTGCCAGCCTATTTATCTGGCCGATGTGGTTGCTTCATAACAAAGTATTTGAATGTGCATACTGGAAAAACACATTTAAAGAGTACATTACAAATTAAAAAAATATGTATTAAAAAGCAACAGAGGGCGCCAAACGCTAGATATTGACGCAGCTCACTCTATGCCCGAGGCCATAGATATTTAAATACAGACGGCGTGGATTGGCCTTTCGATCGTACGTCAACGTCGCCGCCATATTTGGGAGGGCAAGCCAAGCCTGTAAACGAATGAAAAAGTAAATGGGGGGGTAACATTAGTCAGTCGGTTGTCATTTGTTAACATTATCGTGCTTTTCATTCAAAAATGACAGTTCCACCGTTTACGTGTACTGTAATACAGGCATGTATTTCCTCTCAAATATGGCGGCGACATTGACGTATCGTATAACGGGTCGAAGCAGTCAATGCACCGTCTATTGGTATATGTCTATGTCTGTAGGAATACCGCTAGCACAACTAGTGGACAACCGTAGTAGCTGCACGTATACAGCAGCCGTTTGCACACAGTGGCAGTGCCAACCTGAACACTTCCCTATAACCATGGCGTCACAGGTAAGTGACATAACATATGGATGTTATTAAATATAAAGATACTCGATAATAAACAATTAGTCATCTCTCAGAAGGCCATGAACGAATTCAGAGAGCGACCGTTGTTACTTTATGTCATCCTGTAGAACTTGCTTGTTAATAGTTAGCGTCCCATGGTGGAGCTACGTATGCCGTAAAGTGTGTTGATCGGACGGCTGCAGGAAGTCCCTGGCCAAGACTGAAGGAAACATACCGTGAACATGAAACCTATGCCATTATCCCTGACATTCCTGATCCCTGGATAGTTCACCTAGCCGATAACGGCTTGCTAGCCACCAACAAACTATTAGCAAGGAGTAGCTTGGCTGTTAGCCTACTGCCGTGTCCCCGTCCACTATGAATAAGTCATTGTTTTTTGTAAGGCATTTGTTGTCAATGAGTCGCCATGTGAGTTCCTCTGCTGCATGTTGTCAGGTGATAACCAGCCCAGAGGAGATCTCCAAACTCTACAGAGAGCTCAGCCTGTTCCCTGCTCTGAGTAGAGCAGACGTGGGTCCTGTAATCACGTCCCAGTATGGTGGGAAGTACAGTAACATTTACACAGGTATGCGTGTCATGTGTTTGTATGTAGCCAATAGTATAGGTCATTATTATTATATGCAATTATTATGTTATATTATATTATTTTAGCTGAACATTAACATAGTTATTCATGGTCTTCTGGTCTTCTATAGAGTGGAGCCAGCGTGACCTGGAGAGGAATGAGAATCTTACGTTTTGCAAACAGTACATTGTTTTCCATGATGACAAGTCGGTCGTATACTCTGGGCCTGCAGGAAACTGCACTGAAATCAAGGGAGAGTATGTTATTTTACAGTCCCTAATTCCTAATTAATTCCTAAACAGTTCCCACTTCCACCGCAGTTCCACCTTAATGTGAACTTGAATGTGCTTGTCCTGCTAAGGGTGCTGAGTAAAGATTCTCCATCTGGAGAGATGAAGGCAGTGGTGAGAGAATGTTCAGTCAAAGGAGAGGAGAAACAGTTTCTGGAGGTAAGAAGATAACTGTTCTTGGCGCCAATGTCATTCTATTTATTTCTATTGAACTTTCCCTCTAAAACTTTGATGCCCCCTTTCTGCTGAGTTGCACTTCCCAAGTTTTTGCCATCATTTTATGTGAAACTGAAAAGTAGAGGTGTTGCTCACTTCTGCCCTCTGCCACTATGTGCCCTGTCAGATCTGGAGTAAGAACATTAAAGCCAAGAGCATTGACTTGACTGCACTGAAAAAACATGGCAAGGTTTATGGGGATGGTAAGAGATCTGTTAAACCATTTATTTTCTATATTTTTAAAATGTTCTTTTCGGCTGACCCACAGAAACAAATATACCGAAGATATATACACCTTTCAGTTCCCCCTCTACTGTAATGTGTCTCCATAGACCAATTTGGTTGTCTGGTGTGGTCTCACTCCGAGACCCATCTCCTCTATGTGGCTGAAAGGAAGAGGCCTAAGGCTGAATCATTCTTTCAGGTCTGTAAGCACCGTAGGGGTATACCCTTCACTACTTTTACAAAGTTATTATTATCATGTTATATAATTTTAGAAATATTAGGCCACTAATGACCACTGGAGTTAATCAATAGTGCAAATGTATTCTTTAATTTACAATTGATTCTTTATTTAAAATCTTTATTGAACATGTATGTTTGTAGACAGAGTCTCCTGAGTCATCCACTACAGGGGATGAGGATGAGATGGGCACAAAACTGGAGAGCAAGGAGAAAACCAAGGTGGGCCTCTTGCAAGTCATGCTGACAAATACACACCCTCATTTTCCTCCATTGTCTGGTGAGTGTGACACTCTTAGATCACATGATTACTGTTTATTCAGGATGTGCTTTCCCTGCTGCTCCTCTAGGGGAAGCAGTTTGTCTTTTATGAAGACTGGGGGGAAGCGCTGGTTGGCAAGAGCTGCCCTGTTCTCTGTGTGTTGGACATCGAAGGGAACAACGTCTCTGTGCTGGATGGCGTGCCTGAGGACATCTCGCCCGGACAGGTTCACTTACTACAGTGCTGATCCAAGAGCATGTCCGGAATGTTATTCAGAATGTTGCTTCTATATTAATCCCCGTGCACAACAACATCACCACTCTCCCTTCCTCCTTCCCCAGGCCTTTTGGGCTCCGGGGGATACAGGTGTGGTCTTTGTTGGCTGGCGGCACGAGCCCTTCAGACTTGGCCTGAAATACTGTCCCAATAGACCGTGAGAACACATGATTGTAATAGTAGTAATATAAGCTGGCATTGTTTCTGTTTCTCCTTTGTAGAAAATGGAACACTTTGAGTTTTGATATTTGTGTACATTTTCAGGTCCTCTTTGTTTTATGTGGACCTAACCGGTGGGATGTGCGGTGAGTGCTTCTCCGTTTCACTTCTCAGTTAGCCCCTTTTGTCCTGATATAGACCTGAGTAGACTATTGCCCATACGGTGTGTTTGTGTCTCCTTGGGTGTGTGTGTGTGTGTGTATGTGTGTGCATTGTCTCCTTCAGAACAGTTGTCATCTGGCGACAGTGCGGTGTGCTCTCCCAGGCTCAGTCCAGACCAGTGTAGGATCGTCTACCTAGAGTGTGGCGTCTTTGGACCCCACATGCAGTGCAGCAGGTTGTGTATGGTAAGACACACATGCCCCTTTGTGAAGGCAACCCACCTGTCTTTATAAACGAATGATGGTAGCATAACAATTTTTTCTTCCCCGCCATATATGAATACATTCCACAATGTGTGCCGTTTGGTTTGCAGTATGACTGGTACACCAAGAGGTCCTCAGTGGTGGTGGATGTAGTGAAGAGACCCGGAGAGGGTGAGGGACATTTAACGAGCCATGCAATGCTTTTATCGATGCCTTACTAGACCTAATGGTTCTGCCTGTCCTGTCTGTGTGATGACTATCCGAACAACCTTGTTTGTCTACAGATGGCTTCACTGGTATATATAGCTCCCAACTGTCTCCACAATGCTGGTCAGCTGACAGTGAGCGCGTCCTCATTGCCTGTCCCCAGCGAAGCCGCAAGGTAAAAGAGGCAACCAGTGCAATCTCGGGAGAGAGAGAAAACGTGTGTTCTTTTAATTTGCAAATGAACCAAGCGTTTCTGTTGTTGTTGTCCGTTATGTTTTGGGTTTTTATACCTTGTAGGACCTGCTTGTTGTGGACATCACCACAGGGGGCATCACTTCTCTGACAGCCAGTGAGTCACCTGACGCCTCTGAAACGCTTGAATCATCATACTCTGCCTGTAGCTGTTCTGTTGAACTTATAGCATATTTCTGTCTCAAAAGTGTCTTGATTGCCATATCAGTGTGTTTTGTGAGAAACATGGTGCTGTTGGGGCACTGGGTTTAACATGCCATTCTGTATTGCACTTCAGAGTTCGACATCAGCAACTGGTGTATCCTGAACATAGTCAGAGATCTGATGGTAGTCAGCTTCTCCTCGCCAAACTGTCCTCCCAGTCTGGTAGGTTTAACCCTATTAAGGAAAGTTTATGTTGTTAGAGTGAATTCTATTTGATTTGTTTTCTTGATTCATTGAACATGTGTAAAGGTTAGTGGAGTTTTTTGGTCTGGGTGTGCACGTTGCATTACAAAAACCTGTAATTCTCACATGAATTAACCATGTGTACCAACCTGGAAGTTGTTCTTCAACCTGCAAGTTGTTCTTCATCACTAGATGCTATGTCATTTCCTGTGTTCAGAGTGTAGGCTTCTTGCCAGCCAAGGACTCCCAAGAGGATGTTTCTTGGGTTACTCTGGAGGAATCCCAGCCTCAGGAAGACATTAGCTGGCAGATCCTGACCCTCAGCCCTCCTGCGGATCAAGACAACAGCCAATACCGTGAGAAACAATTCCCACTTGTTCTTTTTCGATTGTGATCATTATAACAAGGAACCATTTGTCATGTTTTTGAAAGATTATTTTGAGACACATTTCCAAATCCTTCGTCACTAAAATACAGGTAGAAAGAAATAATTTAAGTAAGACTAAATGTATCCCAAAACATTCTTCTAAAATAATAAAAATGTCTGTTACTTCAACATTGACAGATAGTAAGAATGTTGTGTTAACACTTTTAGAGCGGAAGTTACTGCATGTAATTGGAGTAGAAATTATTGTAGTTTGACTGGGAACTACAGCTAGTTCCATTTTTGTAAAACAATGGTCACGTGTCTACTGGCCATTGACTCCTAGCTCTAGCGTTTTTACTAATTCCTACTTATATTCAAGTAAATGTTTTGGTCTGCAAGTGCACGTTGCGTTACCAAAAAAGATTGAAGACCAAAAAGATTGAAGCACTTGAAATTTATTTCTCAGCATACTGTGCTGTGTACACGCTATATTAGTGCATACACAGTATATTACTGTGGACTCTATAATAGTGTGTACTGTGTACACACTAATATAGAGTGCACACGGCAATATACTGTGTACACAGTGTATTACTTTGTACGCTATATGTTAATGTGTTAAGAGTCTATCACTCTGTGCATTGCTATGGTGACACAACACTGGGAGCACCCTGGTTAGCTATGACAGACCACATCTGATTCTCAAAATTGATTAGACATGCTTGAAATTGTGAAAACGGTGTTGAAGTTCAAATATGCCAAATAGAATTAACCCCATGTCCTTGGTGGGCCATCTACACGTGACATGCTTTCTACAATGTGATCTGCTTCCTCTTTCCTGTCTGGTAGTTAAGAGATGTTCCGCTTATAACATGGCTATGGCTTGCTGCCAGTCAACCCGCTCTTCCTCTTCCTCCATTGGCAGTTTTATTATTTAATATTTAGCAACTGTGAGGTACCTAGTACCTCTGTGTCAGTGGCCCAGTAAAGAGGAGGAACATAACTTTTGAGGGTGACGGGCAGCTGAAGTGAGGTTGAGGAAATGTTGAGCATTTCTTTATTATGGTGATGAGAGTGGTGATGAGACTCAGGCCATGATGTTATTTATATCACCACGTGTTATCTTTTGAAGGGAATATGTATACCCTTGCCTACGTAACAGCATATGTTCTGGCTAACAGACATTTTGTTTTGATGTTTTTTAGCGGGCTTGGACTTTGAAGCCTTGCTGATCAAACCAAAGGAGGTCCAGGAGGCTGTGAAGCTGCCTCTGGTCGTCATCCCTCACGGTGGGTCAAAGGCAGTCGGAGGCAGCAGCTCATGTGATGTACTTGGGAATGTCCTCATCCTATTGTGATCCGTGCATTGTGTTTTGGTTTTTAGGATCTTTGTTAAGCATTCAGTAAACACACATTAATATCTGCTGCTCCTGTAAGTTTGTAATTGTGTCGATAAAGAGCTTTTCATTAAAAAACTGGTTTTCCCCACTGTTTCCCTACTCAGGCGGTCCTCATTCAGTGATCGTGGCAGAGTGGCTTCTCTCCCCGTCGGTGCTATGTCGGATGGGCTTCGCTGTGCTACTCGGTGAGTAGAAGTGCTCATGGGAAAAAAATATTTATACAGTGTGTGTGTATATATATATATATATATATATATTATGATTAATTTGAATACACTCATAGTCATTCATAATAGCCTTTATTTCTATTTGTGAAAGTAAATACTCAATAGTACTATTCATTGGAACGAATATTCCAGTCTTCTTGCTGTAATATCAGTGAAAAGATGTGTAATATTTGTCACTTTCTTCCAGTGAACTATCGAGGCTCCATTGGCTACGGCCAGGACAACGTCCTCTCGTTACCTGGCAACGTGGGCAGCCAGGATGTACAAGATGTTCATGTGAGAACTTACTAATAACACCCACGCTAAATATGACACACACGTTTACAATAACATTGAGGGTTCCTAATGCTCTCTGCATTATTTAATATTATTTCAACTCTAAAGATGTATTTAAGTAGTTTTTGTGAGACTCTACTTCCACTGATTCATAATCATACCATACGATGATTTTAAATAAATGTGGCTAGCCTTTCGATTTTTTAGAGTCTCAATCTAAATGTAAATGTTCTGGTTTTACTCATGTGCTTTCGTGCTCATCCACCCCAGCTTGCTTTCTCCTGTGTTTACACCTTTTTTATTTTCACACCAGTTTGCCGTAGAGAGCGTGCTGAAAGACGGGGAGTTTGATGAGCAGAAGGTCGCTCTTTCTGGGGGCTCCCACGGTGGTTTCCTGGCGTGTCATCTCATTGGCCAGTACCCAGGGTTCTACAAGGCCTGCGTGGCACGCAACCCTGTGACCAACCTGGCCTCCATGATCGGCAGCACAGACATACCAGACTGGTAATTCATTATATGTTTGCTTAAGACACACAATTTACATGTCAGGTGTTTCACTACTGCAAAACATCTTTCATCAGAACTACCCCAGGTGGGGTAGTACCTGTTTTTTAGGAGGATGGTTTCTATACTTCTCTGCACATCTGGCCTGTGCGTGTGTGGTGGGAAAACCCTGTGCAAGCTAGTGGCTTCTGATCCTTTGTGTGTATGACTTCATTGTAAATTTGTGCAGGTGTATGGTGGAGAGCGGTTACGACTACAGCGCAGACTGTCTGCCTGACGCTGCCGTTTGGGAGAAGATGCTGAGCAAGTCTCCTATTAAATACATTGCAGAGGTCAGTTTAATAGAGAGCCTGAGCCCCCCCCTCCCTCATGCATTGCTTTTGAACTGTAGAAACTGAAAAAGTCGTATGGGATTAAATGGAGCTACATTAAAACAAGTTATGATATGGATCCGAATCTCCGTGAAATGTACCTGCCAGGGTTTGTTTAATTTAAATATTAGTTCCCACAAAAATAAATATTTAATGGATGTCAATGGCATGGGTAAAATACATTGTAAGGCCAGTCAACATTAGTTAACTGGCTCAAAGTATGGCTCAAATAAGGAGCCAAAGTGGCAGTAGTTACATTGATGACACTGTTTAAGCAACTCTGGAGTTGTTCATGTGCATGGGTACTAGCTTACTACAGTTGCTTTCTGTCAGTCTGTTATTTTAAATAAGTTGACCCGCACACGACTTAACAAGTAACTCAGTTACTAAGGTCTAGATGTGACACACGAGGTGAGCATGACTTAGCCAGTCTATTGCGAGCAGTCACACAGGTCCATCAGTAGTCGCCAAGCATTGCATCACATGGGTTGTTTAAAATCGTCCCCAGGTGAGGACACCGGTGTTGCTTATGCTGGGGGAAGAAGACAAGCGTGTCCCCAACAAGCAGGGCATTGAGTACTATCGGGCTCTGAAGGCACGGCAGCTCCCTGTC
Organism: Trisopterus minutus; assembly: GCA_027122715.1. Taxonomy (NCBI): domain Eukaryota; kingdom Metazoa; phylum Chordata; class Actinopteri; order Gadiformes; family Gadidae; genus Trisopterus; species Trisopterus minutus. The sequence continues at coordinate 9,347,717 of JAOPUD010000001.1, forward strand.
CAGTAAGTATTGGGCGAACTGCGGACCGGTAGCGTCAGTAGCAAAACAACCTGCCGTTCAATGCTTGGATAGTCATTTGACCTCTGTGTTCCCCCCACTTGTCAGGTTGTTTTGGTACCCGGGCAACAACCACTCACTCTCCAAAGTGGATGCAGAGTCTGATGGTTTTATGAACGTCGCTCTGTGGTTGATACAGCACCTGTGTAGGTGAAGCAGCCTGAAGCAAGACTTAGACGATACATAGCAGTGGGTATCAGGCCTATAACTCTCTACGGTATCAGGGGACCTTGGACATACAATAAGACGCTATGCTTCTCAGGATAAAGTGAGGTCCAAGCCAAATTATTTTTTTTATTTTTACATCTGGGATTTACTACCCATCCTTAATTAATGGCAAATTCCATTTTATGTCAGAAAATAACATTTGACTCCATAACGTTCACTGAATGTAAAAACGTATTAGTTTTGGTTTGCTCCGTCTTCCCCACAACCACAATGAGTTCAAAATGTTATATTAAATTGCTGTTTAAATAAACTATTTAATATTAAAGTTGTATCTTCTCTTATTTCCTCCTAATTGGCTCTCTTCTTTTGTCCTTGGGTTCATAAATAATACATTGTTCAGAAACTAAAAACATTTTTATTCACTTGCTTTTAGGTTTATTTCTTATTTTATTGTTTATTTTTATTTTTGTGTAACCTTTATTTCCTGCTTTTATTGCATCCCTAGTTGTGACTGCATTTGTATTTTCTGTGCATGCACATTAAGGGTAGATTGTTAGGTCAGGTTAGTTCTAACACTGGTCGAATTGACAATTGGAAGAGCTGTGATGATGTCATCAATATCGTACACTCCCATTTCCTTTTTGATCTCACAGGTTAGGTGTCATTTCTCTGTGAGCAACGTGGATTTTATGACCAAAAATCTTCAGGTAAGATGCAATTCTTATTTTTAAGATATATTTTTGGCTAGCATTCATTGTATTTTAGATGCAATTCTTTAACTTGCATAAGCTTAAGCTGCAGTTTCTTTAATTTGATGATCTGCAGTCATTCTAACTCAAACTAACAAACCCAAAACATATTTGTCATGGCTGCATGGGGTGGAGAAAGATGTAGTAGTTTGTTACAACATGTTACAAACTCATGGCCAAAAGATGGGTTGGTTAAATGTGTATGTTTGTTCTGGAGCTACAACGGTGGCACCTCAGGGACTGGCATCTACAACTGTGACAGTGATTTAAGCCTATAGTGATACATGCACATTCAGAAATACAGTCCACACAAACTCACTTCAAATTTGTAGAAGAAATCCTTTTAAATTCTTAATTTTATTCAGAACTGTTTATTCTTCAATACAGTTATTGCATACCTTAAAGTGTTGATATTACTTACTTTTATTGTTAGTGCAAAAAGCTGAGTACCTTGTATCAACGTTTGAGAAATTGAACATGAACAACCACTGAGTTACTGATGCTTAAACAAAAAGCAGCCCATCCCTGGTCTTCCCCTCCTGAAAAAAAGATGTACATCACTTTGGTACGCGATATAAATAAATAACCCTGAACTTGAACATCACCAGTAGCTTTATTAAATTGCATTGAATAAACATGTTATTTTGCATTTAATAAGTAGGAAATTATTTAATTGGTTAATTTTGTATATCAGACCGCACCTGGTGATTGTCTGGAATAATAACCTAATCTTGGTTGTTTCACTTCTGCAGAGCGTTCATGCTCATCAAACACCTGCGTCCCTGTTTGTATCAGGCCAATGCAAACTATGGTAAGTAATTTCAGATATTTTACAATATTTCCACTATTAATCTTAGCATAGTAACACATTGTATTATGCCAAGCTCATTTGTCATAATGCAGTACGCAAGTAATCAAACTATTTTTTTGATCCTATAGAAATCTTGTGACATGAGGCTTATTCTCTGGTTATTACTTAAGACTCATTAGACAGTGAGCTGCTCTCGTCAGGCAGAATTTTTACAAGGTGTAAAAGTATATGTGAGCTTGGCATATTAGAATGATGTAATGTCAAAGCATTGAATTGTTTCCAGAAATATTATCTTCTAGGAATATGAATGTTGAATGTTTTAGGATAAGAGCACATAGTGTGGTAATAACATTCTCGGTGCTGGTTTTACATGCCCGGCTTTACACACTCAGAAAGTAAGCTAGATCATAACAGATTACACTGCTCTGTTAACTTACCTATACAATACAAAAGTACCAGTCAACAATTTATTTAACTGATGGAAAAGTCCAATAATAACTTATATCCCATTTTCTCTTTCAGGATATCTTTCAAAAGGTTGTTCTTCTATTACTGAGCCAACTTCCGTTATTGAGAGCAAGTATTCCTCAGTTTTTCCCTTGTGACAATAATGAAATTGCTACAAAGGTGTATTGTGCACACCGGCCACTCAATAACATCCCTTTTTTTACTTCAGTGAATGTCACGTTTCTCGACCTAAGTCACACCAAGATACGGAAAGTGGGACAGCAGGAATTCTCTGGTATCCAAAACCTTATCACTCTGAAATTTAGATGGAATTGTGCCCCAAAAAACCAGAGAACTAATAAAACAGCCTACTGTCTAGTCAAAATACACAAGGATGCCTTAAGGAGTCTCCACAACCTCACTTATCTGTATCTGGAAGGAAACAGCCTTACCACGTTACCCTGGTTACCTGAAAGCATTAAGGTCCTGGATCTCCAAAGTAACTGCATTTTCAACATCATCATCCCTTTTGGAACTCCACATCTAGAGCAGCTCATTCTCACAAAGAACTGTTATTATGAAAACCCTTGTTACCAGTCATTTTACATCCATGAGGATGTTTACAAGGAGCTATCAAATCTAAAAAATCTAACCCTGGGATACAACAATTTGACATCAATACCAATAGGATTGCCAGCTTCACTTAGGTCACTGGACTTGAAAGAGAATACAATAACTGAGATTCCAGAAGGGGCATTTGCCATGCTTCCCAACTTGGAGCATTTATATCTGGGATGGAATTGTCAGCGTTGTGACCATGCAGCCCACCCCTGTTTTCCTTGCCCTAACAATGCCTCCCTAAAGCTACACCCAAACTCCTTTTATGCAATCAACAGCTCTGTTGTTGATCTGAGCTTGAGGGGAAACTCGTTGAACAATATTCCAGAGGGTCTTTTTCTCCCTTTGACAAATTTGAAGAGGTTGGATCTCTCCGACAACTACCTGGCCCACACCATCCGTAATGGTACCTTCTTTAGAGAGCTAAAGCAGTTAACATGGATCAGCCTCATCTATAACTTTCAACCACTAACGAAATTTCAGGATCTGATCCTTTCACCACACCTGGGCAATGTCTCAAATCTAGAAACTCTACTTCTCAGTGGATACTTTTTTGGCACAATTTCAGAACAAAGCATTGTGGTTCTTTCCCAACTTAAACAACTTAAGATGCTTGAGATGCGCATGAATTTCCTCAGCTATTTCAACATGAGTACTCTGCGAATATTGCCTTCCCTCACCAGATTAGACCTCTCCCAGAACATTCTAAGTTATCTCCCTTACAATGTGTCACATGGATACTCTTTGGAAAAAGGCTCTCAAGATTCAAATGCTTTCAAAGATTATTCTGATTTACCCATGCTACCAGTATCAGCAGACATGTATCAAAGTGAGAATGAAAGTGACGCGTGTAGAACTAACAGTACAATATTTGAAATGTGGCATTTCAACAAGAAATTCTGCCAAAATAAGTTGACAGTTGATCTTTCTCAAAATAATGTTATTTTCCTTCATGAAGATGTTTTTGATGGTATGGAAAATGTTGTGTGTTTAAACCTGTCTTACAATTATGCAAGCCAGGCTTTAAGAGGTAGACTTTTCAGTCGCTTGAAAAGCTTAGTTTACTTAGATATGTCATTCAATAGAATTGACCTATATTATAGAGATGCATTCAGTGAGTTGAACAAGACTCTGAAGGTTCTGGACCTCAGTCACAATGAGTATCACTTTCGTATGATGGGAATGGGTCATCGTATTGAGTTTATTCACAGTCTCTCTAATATGGAAGTCTTAAGTCTTGCAAATAATGACATTAGCGGGCGAATAGATCCGAAACTGAAAAGCAACTCTGTGAAGTATATGTACTTCTCTGGGAATCGCCTAGATATAATGTGGGAAGGGGATGGCCAGACCTACCTATATTTCTTCCAGGATCTCAGGAAATTAATCTACTTGGACATCTCACAGAACCGGCTACATTCAGTCGAACAACAGATCCTCTGTAATCTACCAGTGAACCTACAGGCCCTCACCATCAGCAAAAATTACCTTCATTATTTTCCATGGCTGAGCCTTACTTGTCTTGGAAATCTTAAACATCTTGATCTCAGTGGAAATCACCTTGCATATTTGCCTGGAAGTTTAACAGAGTTTCCACCAGAACTTTCCCTCTTGGACCTCAGTTACAACTACATAAGCCATCTTCCTGATCAGTTCTTTAGTCAAGCCAAAGCTTTGCAGTGTCTCTATCTCAATAACAACCGTCTCGTAGTGTTGAACCTTCAGTCACTCCCACCTCTGCTGAAAAATGGCACTTCTCATCAGTTGCTTACTCTGCATAATAACCACTTCAGCTGTGACTGTAACAATTCCGGATTAGAGGAATTTCTGCGGACCAGCACCACACGTATTCCTTACTTGACTACTACTGTCCAATGTGAATTCCCAATGTCCCTGCAGGGAAAGAGTGTGCTGACAGTGGACCAAAGTAACTGTCAGATCTATGGTGGCTTGGCCTTCCTCTTATGTACGCTCATCACAAGTGCATTTATTGCTCTGCCGCTGTTAAGACATCTGTATGGCTGGGATGTGTGGTACTGCCTACAGATCCTATGGGCAGGATGTAAGGGCTACCTGCATCCTTCTGCC
>JAOPUD010000001.1:9790785-9807077 GCA_027122715.1 Trisopterus minutus
ACACACACACACACACACACACACACACACACACACACACACACACACACACACACACACACACACACACCTGCCAGGTCTAGCTGTGTGACCTCCAGGTCAGAGATGATTGGCAGGTATGTCAGGCCCTGCCCCCTGCAGCTGATGATTCCATTGGTTGGCTGACACGCTTCAGGGAGAGAGCTATTGAAGGCTGCCAGAGTCATATTGGAGGGGACCTCAGTCCCTTCCTCCTCCTCCTCTTCCTCCTCTTCCTCCTCCTCTTCCTCCTCCTCCTGAATTGATCAGCCAAACATATCCTCATAAATAATACAAATACTTCTTGACTGTAGTATGAATATGTCGCTCTGCCCTTTGTTTTCAGATCATCAAAAACCAAACCTCTTCTTCCTCCTCTTCCTCCTCTTCGTCGTCATCATCATCGTCTTCATCGTCATCATCATCGTCTTCCTCTTCCTCTTCCTCTCCTTTCTTGTCCCCTACGTTTTGTTCTGCGTCCAGCAGCCTGTTTTTTTCTGTGTGAAGCTCCTTAAGTACAGACATCAGGGCCCCAGTTTGCTGATTTTTACTGTTGTGCCTCTTCCAGCCCGCTAGGGGTCGCCCCAGTCCCGCCTAGAACCACATAAAAGAGCAACCGAGAGTCAAGGCGCTGACTTTATAGCTATGGTTTAAAAGCAGTGAGATATTTGATACATGCAAACAGAAAATTAAACCAACCACCACCAAACTCTTAAAAGAAAAAAGTATGTTTAAAAATATCCTCAGGCTGTTTTTTTTTTTTTCTCACTGACAATACTAATACAAGTGCTATTTCCTGACCAGTCTGTATGCAGTGGCCTCAACGGTAGCTGCGTGTCTCCTCATGCCCCAAGCTCCTCTCTTCCTCCTGCGCTCCTCCAGCTTTTGGAGATCCATCCCAAGTGGTGCTCCTTCCTCCTTCTCCTCTGCCCCAGGGTGGGTACGGTCATGTCCACTCTTTTCTACATTCACAGCTGCGAGAGAAACATTACACATTTCAATGGCATACCCTTATTTGCCCAGTGAAATTCACCAGGTTTAAAAAAACAACAACAATTTATTTAAACTCCACATGAACATTAGTTACAATAATTCATTAAATTCATTGATTTATTTGTTATATTCTGTGCTATTAAATTAAATCAACACATCGACATGGTACACATTCAATGGATAGGTCATCGGAATCCCAGAGGGACCCAGAGGGACGCTGAAACACAAATGAAGCACCTGAACTTGATCAAATCAACGTACCGTTAGAAGGCGCCATGGTTGACTGAAGACCGTCCCATACTCCAGGCATCACTAGAGGTAGGGGGGCCGCTTCTATTTCTAACATGTTGGGCCCCAATGGGCCGGCTGATCCATCCGTACGAGGTACAGACACGACCAGAACAGCAAGAGCAAGGCAGCAGGTCCACGTCTTACACCCTGGCACCAACATCGGAGCCTTGTGAATACTAGGACTTGGTTTGAAATGTGATGTCGCCAACGGCAAAGTATGAATTTACGAGTTCTCCTCTTAAGACAGCACCTGCCCGGCTGAAAGGCGTCTGAAAATAGAGAGAACACAGAAATCTTGGAAAGAGTAAGTAGGAGGTAGCAAGGTTAGAAAGGAAAAAAAAAGGCCATTGTAAACACAAGCTCCCAGAAGGCCACACCTCTCCCTCCCGCCCGTTACACCGTATGGAAGAACCCAGCATGAGGGTGGAGGTGATGTGTGTGTGTGTGTGTGTGTGTGGGGGGGGGGGGGGGGGGGGGGGGGTAGAGGTGTAGAGGTGTATTCACATTGACACAAGAGCGGTCAAGGTAGGAGCTGTCTCAGACACAATAGTGCTCATGACATACGCTCGTCAGACTGTGGACAGGCACAGCACTCGGACATACCAACCTAGGTGGACTTTTTTTTGTGTTTACCTTCCTCGACCGCGGGTTCGACTGGGTGAGCACGACCCCGACCCTGTGGCGAGAGAGGGGGCAGCCAGCAATGTAGACACGCTCGCCTAGACGGCCGCAGGTCCAGGCTGGAGTCTTCCTTGTTTGACCAGGGCCCTCGTTGGCATCTTTGTATGAAAAAAGAAAAAAATTGAAGATTCCTTGTGTGTACAAGTACACACTAGGAGCCGCGGTTTACGTACAGTAGCCGCAGTGCCATGGAGACAGTTCAGTGTCCACACCCTGGGCTGGAGACACACGCTGAGTCAGCCCCCCCGACTGACAGAAGGGCATAACTGCTGTTCTCACTTTGGGTAGAAACTCAATTCACTGCCCACTCATGTGCCTGGCTGACCTTGTATACACACAAGGCCGTGTTGGTCGGATCACAAACAGCTGCTACAGCTGCTACAATTTCCATGTTGACATTGGGCCTTTTTACTCTGGGGTATTCTGGGGTATTCTGGGGTTGGGTTTTGATGCGAACAACGCAACTCTTAGTACTGCAAGTTATTTATTAGTTATGTCACTGATGCTCAAAATAAACACAATACATAGCTGTGCTGTAAACGGCGCTGTGTTGACCGTTTTTGCACTCAACTCTCAAACACCCATGTCCTGACCTGAATTCGGAAGGTAAACTGTAGCTGGTGATAAACCATACACACTTAAAGCAGAACCAAAAGTCCTTTCAATCAATCGTTACCCCAGTATGAAGCCTACTTGTTCAACTATTATGGGGAAGTCTAAGTGTCAAAAGTAAAAGTTTCAAGAAAAGGAACTACTTGTGTAATACAAAACTATACAACACACTAACACTACACTCACTAAATCATACAAAACAATGTCGTATTTTCTCCCTTACTGGGCTGGACCTCGTTTGCTTAATGACCCATAATCACCCGCACCCAAAATGTTACTGTTCTAGCTCCTCCTGGTTTGGTTGCCGAGGTTCAGGAACTGTGGGTCCTTCTGCAGGAGGTGCTACCTGAGGCTCAGTTCAGGATCTGTGGGTCCTCCTGCAGGAGGTGCTACCTGAGGCTCAGGTCAGGATCTGTGGGTTCTCCTGCAGGAGGTGCTACCTGAGGCTCAGGTCAGGATCTGTGGGTCCTCCTGCACTTTAGTCCATTTAAAGGGGACAAATTGTACCATCAGGTGAGAGTGAATAGCCATTACATACCGTTTTGAAAATGGGCCGCTTCTGATATCACAGGTTGGCGTGTCCACCAAGATGTGTGCCGGATAGATCTGGTGAGACTCCCTTCTGTATCAGGCTTCCTCACTGGCTAGTCTCCAAGTTGGAGACAAACCCGATATCCCCCTTGCTGCAGGTTCACTACTGGTCTTAACCTCTTGTTCAAGTTTCACTAAGTCACCATGACATTGCGAAAGGCTGGCTCTGAGGCTAGTTCACATCGTGCATCATTTTTGGTTTGGTTAACCTAGGTTCCAGAGAAGGATCAGAATGGCTTTCTGGGAGAGCACCTTGACAAGCTCTGCTGCTGGTACAGTGCCACCAGGTTTTTTGTAAATAAAAGACACTAGGATTCGAAATTCCTTTTCCGCAGATTAAATATTTAGTATTGCATGCAAAAACAAACTGAGGATTTTCTCAAGTCTTTTTTTATTTCGGTACACAGCACTGCAAACCAGATGACGGATGACATTTTCACTACCATTAGTAACAGTTAAAGCAGTCAAGGGCGTACAGCCACACATAAACAGCCCACAGTTGGTTCAACTCTGCAAGGACACTACCAAGTGATCAGCGCTAAACCAAATGGAATGAACAGCAAGTGAATGGTGGAATGCCGAGCGTATTGTCAAGTAGAGCAGAACCTGGACGGAACGAAAACATGTGAATATACAAACGAGTGCACGGAAAATAAGTAGACACAGCAAGCTGTAGAAAACCTTGGGTCGAGGTGGGTAACAGAATGGTAAGAAAAGTCAACATGGAGCTTAGCTAGGGCACTACAAATTAAAACTGTTAATCCCTCCACTCTTGAATTACTGAAATCCACAAATTGTGGGTAGCAGATACTAGTAGTTACAGGCTGCACACAAGGTAGTCGATGCCACAAGGGGGCGCCAGAGTACCTGGCGAGGTCAAAAGGTTCTGCGGGAGTTTTAGCTGCTGGGAATCCGTAGATGAGGAATGCAGAAGTGCTGCGTGGAGAGGTCCTTCGTCCGCTTCCTCTAGTTGGCGTAGGTCAGGCGCACAGCCTGGGCAATGTGCTTGGCGCTGATCTTGAAGAGGTCCAGCAGCTCCTGGGGCTTGCCGCTGCGGGGCACGCCGCTCACCGCCATGCGGGTCACCACCACGCCGGGCTCCTCGCCCACCGCGGACAGCACCGCCTCGCCGAGACCACCTTGGGTGGGAGAGTGAATGAGAGAGGGAGAGGGATGGATTACAAAAATACAACTTTGATTTGAAAAACCTTGCCGTGTTTCTATACAGCCCTAGAGTCAATCGGAAAACCGAAAACAAATGAGCGTACCCTCTTTGTAGTGGTCCTCCACGGTGATGATGCGTCCGCCTGTGGCCCTGGCGGCAGACAGGATGGTGGCAGCGTCCAGGGGCTTGATGGTGAAGGGGTCAACCACACGGATGTTCTTCCCTGGAGGAGGAACAGTAGGAACACCCGGGAGGTCAGAAAGATCATTCAGTAACCCAAGTTCACATGCCTAAAAATGGATTTAAGCTTTTACAGTGTCACACATTTTTTTTCTCTTTAAACTTTGTTATTGAATTATAAAAAAAAAAAAAAAGACTTGTTTCAAGCCATGGTTATTTAAACATACACCAGCATTAAGACACGCTTGCGATCGAGCGTTGGCGTAAACTGCAGCGTTTGCCCACTGCCACTAGATGGCGTCAGGCACTTACCCTCTTTAGCCAGGATGTCGGCTGCTTCCAGCGCCTCGTGCAGAGTCACACCAGCTCCAACCACCGTCACCTGATCGTTGTCAGACTGGCGCACCACCTTCAGACAAACGCGCGCATCAAAGCCAAGTCGCCGTCACGCCCACCCTGAGCCAACGTTAAAACTCCCCGACGCAAGCATGCAGTCCAACTGTTGCACTTACCTTAGCCACGCCCACTTCAAACTTCTCCTCTGGGGCGTAGATGACCTTTGATTCTGGTCTGCTGGTGCGAATGAAACAGATTCCCTGCAAGACAAAGAGGCACGACGCATGAGAACCGGGGCCGCCACACGCCCACACCCATCCAGAGAGATAGGCCGGCTGCCAGGGGGAACACCCACCTTTGTGTTGGCCGCCAGCTCCACGGCCCGCTCGGCGGACACAGCGTCGCTGGGGTAGAAGACGGTGCATGTGGGGATGGCACGGAACATGGCCAGGTCCTCCAGGGCCATCTGAGAGGGTCCATCCTCGCCTGGGGGACAAGCCCGACCGTGGTTAGTGGACAAAGGGCTTTCACCAGACGCCCGGTCAAATGGGTCTTTGTTTACAGTAACCAACCCTTCCATTATTGACATGTTCAGTTCTACGAAATACACCGCTTCGTCCCATCTCTTATAGTAGCAGCAGCAGTAGTAGGAAATGGTCCACTCTGGAAGTACCGGCTTACCTATGGAGACCCCGCAGTGGGAGCCCACCAGGTTGACATTGGACTGGGAGATGGCACCCATGCGGATCTGATCGTACGCTCTGGAGAAGAAGGCTGCAAACGTGCTGGCAAACGCCACCGTGCGGTCTCTGGTGGCGCAGCCGATGGCCACACTGACCTGCAGGCACATTTAAACAAGGACTTTACTCTCTAGTCTGATGAGTCAATGTATAATTCCGCTAAATTGTAAATATTCCAAAATCTCTGCATGCCGAGTCACATAAACACCAGTATGCAACATTGATTTGGGCTGCAACACAAATGGGCCGTTTAGACTAGGACCAGTGAACTAACTGGGATTATGGTCACAGAGAATAAGTAGCAACAGATTAAGACAAACTGGAGCAGATTATGGATGGCGTTTATAAAGAGGAACTGCAAGAAGGTCCCGAACTCGCATGATGCTTTTCAACAACTTTGTCTTTCACCACGATGTCAATGGATGCGATTACAATATACAGGCAATGTATTTACCATAGTGCCATTATCTTTACAGACAGATACAGGCTTGTTCCAAAAAGAAAGTTACAACTAGTGGCCTTCAAGCTGAGCTGATAACAGCATGCCTGCAGGGGGCTTGATTTACCAAGTTCTGCTCGGCGATGAAGCACTCGACATAGCGCTCGGGGAAGGCCTTCTTGAAGGTCTCGGAGAAGGTGGAGTTCTTGGTGTCTCCGTCCATGGCCACCACCCTCTTGCTGGCCTCTCCCAGCTTGGCCAGCGCAACGCCGTACGCACGCCGGGTCGCAAACTGAGAACGGGAGGACAACAAGAGTCAATATGACAAGGAAAAATGGGTTGCTTGGACAATGTACAGTATAAACAGTCCATCAATAACAGAACTCTTTGACCATGCTCTAATCTCAGACGATGGGACGCGTATGCAGACGACCAAATGAGAAACTCTTGAGCTACAAAATGGTTGCTTTACCGATCATATTTTAAAACACTCTTTTGTACAAAAGGCAAATTATCAGACAAGCAGAGACCGTTAAATTCAGCCCGGCATGGGAAGGGATACCTTGTCTCCCAGGTTGTAGGCTGGGGGTTTGGGCAGGCGGATGGGCGCGAGGTCCGCCGCCGCCGTGTCCTCGTTGGGCAGCTCGGGGACCATCTTCTTGTTGGGCACCTGGATCTGGTTCTGCAGCTCCTTCAGGAGCTCGTCCACGCGGTCCTTGGGGATGGGCTTCCCGTGCCAGCTGTCCAGGTCCTCGATGTCTGCATGGGGGGGGGGGGGGGGAGGAAAGAGGAGGAGCGCGTGAGACCCGGATCTCACGTACGGAGAAAGGAGGACATGCTACAGGCGCTGCTGGAGTGCGGCCCACGTCCGGTGTGCCTACTTTTGAGTCCTTTGCCCTTGAAGGTCTTTGCCACGATGCAGGTGGGCTTGCCCTTGACCTGCTTGGCCTGCCAGAAGGCCTTGCACAGCTCCTCCACGTCATGGCCGTCCACCACGTACGTGTTCCACCTACACGGAGAGACATCCCTATGGTTACTCATGCTACACCCAATGATGATGGTTAATCCAGAACAATGTGACCAATATTAGTTTAATATTTTTTTTATTTAATAAAATAGGGTGCTGTTAGCAAGAATCACAAGTTATAATTTCAGTGTAATTTGTTAGGAATGCCATAGCCATCTGTCCTCTAAATTGTGTTATGAGAATTCTATTTAGTTTATTTTAAAAAAATTATAATCATGCCTTTCCCCCCCCCCCCCCTCAAATCTTACCTACAGCACCTTTACCCACACAAGACATGCATCAACACAGAAAGTAAAACGGTCACAAGAGATTCATGAGGAAGGTAAAAGGAGGAAGAGGAGATGTCACCACCGCATCAAAATGTTGAAACTCACCCAAAGGCTTCACAGCGCTTGCGGTAGACATCCATGTCGTGCTGCAGGGGCGCAGGCTCACTCTGGCCCAGACGGTTGATGTCCATCACAGCCACCAGGTTGTCCAGCTTGTAGTACGAGGCGAAGGCCATGGCCTCCCACACAGAGCCCTCGGAGCACTCCCCGTCACCCATCATGCAGTACACACGGTAGCTACAGGAAAATGATAGGCAAAACGTCATTGAGTAAGGGTTAGGCCCGCATCCTAGTACTACCCGTTGATCTTAGCCCATGCAGGTCATGAGCAGAAGCATGTACACATATTTAAATGATGCATCATTAAGACAACTGCTGTATCCAATTAAGTAATTTCACATGCAAAATGTCCTATAAAGTTCAAGTTCATGTTTGGGTGGCAGAGAATTTGAGCTCGCCAAATTGCCAGTTGCCAGGGGACTCATGAGCCAGACGTTCTCCATTCAGGTGGAACATTAAGTCTTTGTGTAAAGAATGTGTAGAGCAGGATATATATTGATATAAACTACTGAAGTTAACTCTGTGGCAAAGGCCAAAAGGTTGGGATTCACATGTAGATAGTACTTTGAGGAATCAGAACCATAAGAAGTATCCAGTTCTAAATATAACCTCACCTGGACTTGTCAAAGTATTTCCCAGTGTAGGCCATCCCACAGGAAGCCCCCAGGCCCTGGCCCAGGGAGCCAGTGGCCACGTCAACAAAGGCCAGTTTCTGTTAGACAAAAGGAGCAACAGTTAATAAGACTCAACAAAAAAATATATATATATATACACTATTGAACCATAGAAATGGGGACTGGACATGGTTGAATGGCTCACGGGTGTAGGGTGCCCCTCCAGGTCACAGTCTATCTTGCGCAGGTTCAGCAGGTCCGACTCCTTGACATAGTTGGCCTCTGCCCAGGCGGCATACAGGACTGGTGCAGCGTGGCCCTAGGGATAGATTTCATTGCTTTAGAAACAAAACGCATGATTTCCAACTACCAAATGGTGATTGTGGACGGCATTGTGAACGTGCCAACCTTTGACATGACAAAACGGTCGTTGCACTGGTTGCGGGGGTCATCGGCTTTGTAGCGCATGGAGTGAAAGAACATCACCGACATCAGCTCGGCTGCACTGCAGCACGAGGTCGGGTGTCTGGCGGGAAAGGGGCAGAACTCAAGTTAGCAGTTTGCTCTCTGCATTGTTAGGAGATGCAGAGAGTAAACTGCATTGTTAGAAGACACCAACCCATGCATTACCGCAAACAAACAAACAAAAAAAAACCACCTAATATTCCTTCATTCACAATTATTGTTGCAGGTACTGTCCAATAACAGATGAAATAGGTGAATCCAAGTCAGCAAGACCAGTTTAACCAAATAAAGTAAGCAATGTACACACATCTTGCACTGCATAGGCCTGCATAAGAGTAGTTAGTTGTGAAAATTATTAAATTGGCTTGAGTAACCTTTAATTTAACCAACATGTTTAAATGTTTCAACAACATGCTGCTGGACTGTGGCAATACTATTCAATATTGAAATCAAACCGGTTTAGAAACATGCATTGGTCCAGAACAGGTCAACTTCCCTATGTGGGTTAATCTCAAAGGTTCAATATTTCACTAACTATGGGGACACACAAGGCCATCTTATTCAAACATTGAGTCAGTGTTAAATTACATTCCAAAAACCATTCCACAATACTAGAGAGCGAGTCATATTTTACCCCTCGTCCTTTGCGGGAAGACAACATCCTGCAGACGAACACCATAATGTCATTCTTAATGTTTTTTGGATGCCTAGATTAATATGATAAGTGCAACTATCCTATTGGTTTATGTGCATTGCAGTCCAAGGTGTAATTGTACATCACACATGGGTGGACGAGCAAAACAATGACCAGTCAGATTTAGTTCCTCAGGTAAAACTTGAAAACACCAGTAGGAAAGACAACAGCCCTTTTACATTTACATTTCCTGGTGAGCCGGTATAAACTAGGCCTATATAGCTTTCAACAGTCCATTTCCTTGTCCTTTGTAAACACTAGGAGGTAGACTACAATAAAAAAAAGCAGGTTTTCCAGGTGGAGTTGTCTAGTATGATTTTGAACTTACTATACATCCATGGTTTATCATTAAGACAATTTTTTAATATATATTTTATTGAGCAGGTCACAGGAAATACGGCGGAAGAACGAATACAAAAAGATTGCCCTGCCGCTACAACTTTAAATATCAACGTCAAGTGTACCACGGGACCCTCCAGCGAGCATGTGACTTGAGTTAGGAAGAAGAATAGTGAAATACGACCATTTTATATCACGTTCTCTTTTAGAGTCACATATTTAAAAAGTGACCCACTACGTTATGGCGTGTTTTTCATTACACACTTTAAAGTACAACCGCCATACTGAACGCACCCTCACAACGGTAGGCTAGAGGAGCCTCGGCTCAATTAAACCAGAGTTCGATCGTTTCTTTTTTTTTAATAAGCCGGAAAGTTACAAAGTAACATGTTGAAGATGGGGACATGTGGCATTTCACTTGTATTAACCATTAATTGGATAGGGCCCGTGCATACGTTTATGAGCCACACGTGCCTTGAATGGCCCACGCGAGTACAGCTATGGCGAGTTCTGCACCAGCGTGCCTGCCGACCGACCCCGTCGGCCGCACAACACGTATTATGCAACACGGTGTTCTGGTTTCTGACTTCTAACGTCTGCTCATGAACGTCAATCATCATTGATCCTGCGGAAGGACTTACCCGGAGTTCGAGGCGCATGTCGCCTTAATGGAGTGGATCCTAAGCTTGTTGGCGACGTCTTTCAGTCCCTGCAGAGTTTTCTCATCGGGTTTGTGGTAGCTTGCCATGTCTTTGCAATAGTCGAAGATGATTATCAATTTATTGAATCGTTTATTTGGTCAACCGTGTTCCTGCACCACGCCGTAGACAGCCGCTGGTAGAGGTAGCGATGAGGAGGAGGACTTTTATGTCTTCCTCGGGAACCACTCCCACCTCGGTCAGTCATTGGTGGGATCGGAACGACCGACGCGATCTAATGTGGCACAATTTAGTACAAAATGTACACCTTTTTAGGTTATTTAACTCTATACACGATGTGATCCCTATATACGATGTGAACATTACACATCTATGACGTGTAACATTTAAAACATCTACAATTATTTATCTAGATAACTCCATAAATGTTATTGTACAGCTTTACTGTGTAGATGTATACGTATACAGTAATTCCTTCAAAGAAAAGTTGTATTCATGGATAAAAGCAGGGGCTGCAACATGCTCAAGTTAATAGTATGCATTAACACTTTGCATGAGACAACTTGTAGCTAGACTATCTACCGAGATTAAATATTAACAGCCGGATAACTGCCAGACCGTCATTGTCCCTTTAAGACGGTTGAGGTATTGGCTGGAGGGCAGCCAACAGGGAAATGCTGGTTGATTTTCGCCTTCTCATTCTTACTAAGGGATAATGGGATTACTCGCTATTAGCTAGATTAAATAGCCCTTTTAAACTCTTAGTCAATGAAATATTCTTGAATGTTTTTGTTATTTTTCGTACTTCTAAAAATAGCAAATTCGTTATCAACATAAAATGTATATTTTATTAAACATTCAAAAATTAATAATGTAAAATAATTGTGGACACCCTTTAGCTGTATAAAGTGTTTGTGTGTGTGTGTGTGTGCGTGTGCGTGTGTGTGTGTGGGGGGGGGGGCATTGGGCTCTTCTTGCACTGGGCTCTTCTTTCTTCTTTTCACATCATTTAACAACATATCCACACACAAGTTCCATCATGGGAAGTTGACAAACACTTCCCCTTTATGTAGCCATCACGAAGAGTCCTCCATCTCAGGTATTTCTTCTTCCACCGCAAGTTCCTAAAGTGTTGAAGACAGAAAAGTCAAACCAAAGCCACCAGTTTGGCCATTTCAGAGAATCGACCATATAATCGCTGCATTACTTTGAGTCTCTCCCGTGCTTCCGCCCTCTCCTCTGAGGAGACGGGCTCCTTGTCCAGACGCTCCAGGTGCATCAGACAGGTCAGCACCGCGACGCGGTAGTCCCCAGAGTCAGCCAGTGGATTATCCGAAATAACCACAGCTCGTAGTGTGCTCAGCAGAGGAACAAGACTCTGCAGGGCCTTCTGACTGGAG
The DNA here is from genome assembly GCA_027122715.1 of Trisopterus minutus. NCBI lineage: Eukaryota > Metazoa > Chordata > Actinopteri > Gadiformes > Gadidae > Trisopterus > Trisopterus minutus. The sequence continues at coordinate 9,802,419 of JAOPUD010000001.1, forward strand.
ATCAGATTACCCCTGTAAGAGATGTAGAGATATGGTAATACATAATGTATGCAGAAAAAAAAAGAGATAAGTGAGAAATTTTTAAACAACAGCAGATTTGGGACATTGTGATTTGATACTGGGGGCCTACTTGGTTTAACCCTCCCATGTATGCAGTCTACCCATCTGCAGTTGATTACATGTAGGTCGAACCTGAATTCCCTGCAACTCACTTTGAATTAACGTCTGCTAAGTTACTGTATGCCATAGCCATCCGTCAGCTATAGTAGTTGATCTGCTCTGTGAGAATATCTGCTTTAGTTGACAGTGTGCCTGTCTCTGTATGAGGCATTTTAGATTTTAGACTGCTCTAGCATATTTCTGGCCAATATAAGAATCTTATCTCTTCTCTGGTTAGTTCGAGGAATTCATCTTGCCTGTCAATCGTAAGGTGCATGAACACTTCTGATTGACAGATAAATTAAGCGGGAGGGAGGGAGCAGAGAAGGAGGGTTCTTTTGGGGGTCATCTTTTCTTCCCTTTCTCTTCACAGCAACTTAACAGTGATAAGATCGCTATTTCAAAGTGTTTTGATGAATTTTTATTTATTTTTATGTAACCTTTATTTTTCCAGATAAAACATTAAGAACAGTTTCTTATTTACAACATTGATCTGAATTGAGTTAGTTTTGCTGTAAATCCTGTCGTTTTGGGACACCCCTTGTGTACCTGACATTGAGGTACTTCAGAGACGTCATCCTGGGGCTAATGCCTTCCAGGGTCTCCAGCTGGTTGTCTCGGAGGTGTAAGGTGGTGAGAAGCTCCAGTCTCTCCAGACCCTCCAGGCGCTTTATGACGTTCTGGGCCTGACAGGAACACGAGGAAGACGTAGATCAGGCTTTAATAACTTCCTGACTTCCTAAGCCGCTTGTGAATGGTTCATTAAGGCCATATTACCAGATAAAGTTGCCGAAGGTTGGGAAGATAGATGCCATCGGTGGTTTCCAAGCAGTTGCCTCTCAGCTCTAGGATCACCAGGTTGGTCAGGTGACCATACTGCAGGCCGTGCACTCTGTGGATTCGGTTACCTTACACATAACAAGGACATTGTATTTTTATATTTTATTTACATGCATGGGGCGATAGGCATAGATTGATTGATAGACCAACCAATAAGATTGAGGTTCTCGAGGGCAGTTCCGCCCAAGCCCTCCATATCCTCCAAATGGTTCCTGGCCAAGCTCAACCATTGCAGGTAGGGAAACTGATCTAGAGGTAGCTTTTTGAAACTTGACACTGCATTATTATCAATCTAAAGAGATAGAGAAAAAAAGTCAAATTTAATTATAGGCTACTCTTTTTCAGAGGTTTATTATTTTTGTAATGAGGGTTGACTGAGTCATACAATTTGACTCATCACACACAATACGTGCCTTCAACCAAAGTAGCTGTGTCAATGATGTCAGGGAAGATAGGTCAGTGAGGTGATTGTTGGAGACATCAAGGAAACGCAGGTGTACATACTTGCGTAACGCCTCTAGGTCTGATAGTTTCCTGTGGGACAGAGACCGACGGTGGGTATATATACAGACAACGGGGACTGTGCAACCCATGCTCTGTGCTGAAGAGTCAGCATTTTGTTTGAGTCCCCTTATCTTACTTGTCGTTCAGGTCCAGTTTGACAAAGGCATGAGCTAGTCCGTTTCCTGTTCGGCACAGCAGTGAGAGGCCAGGCACGATGGCGTCGTGGGTCAAAGGGCCGACCTAGAGGAGGAGAACTCCGTCTGCTGAGATTACATGGCACTCCTTCACTCTGCCGATGACAATGGAGATAATAATGATTGTGACTGCACCTTGTTTTCAGGTGGCTCTGGCACCGACGTTACGACTGGCTCTCCTTCGCCTTCAGACAGGGAGTCGTCATCCATCTCAGATGCTCTCGCCACTACTAGGCTTTGTTGTTATGATCTGACCTACAAGTCCGCACACTAACAATGACTTTCCTATTTGGTCCAAACAGAAAGTCGTAAAATAGTCAACTCGTAAGATAGTCAAGTGATTCCAGTTCGACGACATTATGTGTATATGTAAGTAGTTATTTCAAACCCATTCATCTCTTACTTACAGTACTGGTGATTGTAGTTATGTTGTAGAACACGGTGAACGATGAACGCCCCAGCGGTCAATTAGCGGCTCCGGCGTCCGGGCCCCATGTGTTGTGGTAACCATAGAAACGTTTAACGTTCATGTACGCATGAGCGGACGATGAGCTCGGAACCGGAGCCACTGCTACAATAAAACATTTACCATGTCACCTTATCGATTTACATTCAATCAACCACTAGTCAACCACTATAACATAAAATAAAAACAGACTATAGAGGAATTCATCATTTTTTTACTTTTTCTGCAATCAAGCTGTAAAGTGGAAAATGTTATTACTTTTCTTTACATAGGGTCTTGACAACATTTTTGTCCACAAATCTCAAAATAAAAATATCTTATTTCAGAAAGAAATATACACTGTGCATTCACAAATATTACAATATTATATTTACACATCTCTAAATCCACACTATTGTTAGTGTGGTCATGTCCTATTCAAATGTGTCACGAGTGCTGGGGTGCAAAAGTGTTGATTTGCCATTTGTCATGTCAATTAAAATGCATATAATTATCTACTTGGAACAATCTATTGTGCATAGACATAAGAAGTATGATATTTTACAGTAAGTATCTAAAGTTAATCCTATGAGATTAAAAGAGCATAATTTAAGTAAAAAGGTGCATTCTGTGCTATAACTCCCACCAGCCATCATCAACTGTTCATTTCACAACACATTTCACAACACAGTTTTAAGGCTGCTTCACACCAAAGCTCAAGGCCAAAGCGCCCGCATCGCACTGAGAACACCTGCTTTTAATCCACTCCCAAGTTAGCCAATGAGCACTTCCGCACTGCAGGTGGCGCTGAAGAGTATTGCGGCGCACTCTTGCGTTTGGCCTCCATTTTGACACGTTTTTTTTATCATCAGCTGACCATTCAAATGGCCTAGACAGCGAGTTCACATGGAATTAAATAAGCCTCCGTTGTGGAGACAAGAGCTCATAAAAGGTTCAGCCTCCTCTTAAGCTTTGGTGTGCCACAGCCTTTGGAGTTGAAGGAACTCCCGACAAGCCCTCAATTCATCTGGGATTCCATGTACTTTTTGTGACCTCTCGGTGGTCCGTCTGTGTGATAGAACGGGTCCACTCGGAGGGTTGTGCGCAGGGCTGCGTCCCGGTTCCTGAGGTAGTGCCGTAGGAGGAGACGGCTCACTCCGTCTGCATGTTGCGCAGGAGAAGCCCCTTCTTCAAGCCGCCCTGCAGCATCCTGGCTCCCAGACTGGTGCCTGTGACCCCGTCACTGCAAGGACAGGACATTAAAACATATGAGAGACAAAACATTTAGTTCTGAGCAGGAAGTGACAGCGACAGTTCCTGCTAGGGTATCGCTATGTCTATAGGACGAGGTGCAACCATTGGAGCGGGGAACAATCCATTGCAACATTGAGCATAGAGACATATGTAAACCTGAGGCAACCACCTGACACAGGTGTGGGAATGTGACCATTGTTTGTGTGTGTGAAGCGTTAATCAGGCTCACACAGGACTGAACTTCCTCCTCTTTGCATCCGGAGGCTCAGGTCTGTCTGCGATTCTCTGCCGCTGAAAACCGGAAAAACCGAGGAGGAGGAGGAGGAAGGAGAAGATAAGATTGAACGCAGCAACTACTATTACAAGGATCATCGCTGTCCCTGTTTCCCGTAACCACACAAAGACAACAATGAAGGAAATGCTTAACATACACAACTAGTGAATCACAACTTTCTTAACCGCTACCAGGCCTGTGGGGTTATGAATGAGCCGTCAGACCCACCTCTTTCCCTGCAGAATCCTGTTGAATCTTTCTCTTTTCCAGGTTTTGCTGTTGGGGTAACCAAAAAATAATGAAGGTCAGGGGTTGAATCATAGAAAGTAGAAGTCCTTCACATATAAACACCTTCCAAATAAAATCCTGGTTGGGATTGTGGTACAAAAAAAGAAAAGAAAATAATGCAATATCTCCCAGTAGTTGTATTAAACCATAAATAACCCATTAGCAGAGTGGACCTATGGGGGCCATGTTCCCCTCACCTTGTGGAGCTCAGAGAGCTGCTGATGCCTGATGAGGGCCTCCTTGCTCGGGAACTGCCTCCGGCACAGGAGACAGGCCAGCTTGGACCAGTCCGTCATCCTGCCGTCCTTCTCCTCTTTCTCTCCCCCCTCTTCATCGCTGTCCGTCTCCCCACTGTAGGCGGGGACCAGACCCTGCAGCGGTGGGGGGGAAAGCTAGAAAGAAAGAAAATGGTGGAAACAACAATAAACATAAAACAGGTTGAACGATCAGCATAAAACGATCAGCAGTAATGACACAGTATTAAATGACTGCTAAATGTTTTTCTGAGCTGCATTGACTTTCACACACACATGAACCTGAATAATTTTGGCATAATATTTGCTCTTTGGAATTATATTTAAGGGGAAAACTTATTTGCTACATTTTATGTTTGTTTAGCACTAATGGGACACACACACACACACACACACACACACACACACACACACACACACACACACACACACACACACACACACACA
>JAOPUD010000001.1:9829835-9854183 GCA_027122715.1 Trisopterus minutus
GGGGGGGGGGGGGGGGGGGGGGGGGGGGGGGGGGGGGGGCGGACGACATGAAAGAAAGAAAATACTGACCGTTTGGTTTGGGTACTGCAAGAGACAAATTCTGGCTCTTGAGGGAAACGAGATGTCAGGCTGGTTATGGGTTCTTAGTATCGGTTGAGATGCCTTCATGCCAATAGTCCCCTATTTAGCAATGCACTACGCTTAGTGGCCTCCAGGTTGCCGCCCTCAATAGCGTTGAGGATTCTTTTTGTTGCAAAAACTTTGAATTGAGACAAAGAATTTAAAGAGGACAGAAAGAGAAGCAGCAGTACCTGTCCCTTGTTGTTCTTGAGTTCGCCTTGGCAGTAAAGGAAGCGGGAGAGCTGGATCTCTGGTATTCTCTGGGACTCCTCCATGTAGGCCAGACCCCGTCTGTAGAACTGACACTCTGCCTCCCCCGTCTTCTTGTTCACCTCTTCCACGATGCTCAGGATCAGCTCCAACTGAACGGAGAAAGAAGAAAGAACAGGATTTAAGTGTTTGGGCTGGCTTAAAGAACGACGTCCAGGGAAGTGGGGAGGTTTCAATGGAATTGTAGTCATTTAGCAGTCGACTCATCCGCGTCAATTTTACCTTTGGGTAAAATATGGATTAGGGATTAGGCTTCTTCTTCAATGATGCCTGTAGGTTTTTTTTTTTTTTTTTTTAAACCTACAGGAGAAGGTTTATCGTTTTTATTGTAGAGTGAGACAGGAAGGTTTGGGAGAGAGAGGAGAACACATGCATCAAAGGACCACGAGCAGGAATCAAACCCCGGTCACTGCGGTAAGGGCTGGACCTTAATGGTACGCTCTCTACCCGGTGAACCACCGGGGCGCCCCCGATGCCTGCTGGTTGACGGCGGTATTGCGAGTTGAAACCCAAAACCTTTCGACTGAGAATCCCCCCCCCCCCCCCGAGAACAACTCACAGCGTCAGGCAGCACGTCTTCGTCGGGGTGGTCTGGCGGAGTGCACTTCTGGATCTCTTTGAGCAGCAGCGGGTATTTCACCAATCGGCTTCGGGGGAGATCCAGGAAGTTCCACAGGTCCAGCTTCCTGCTGAAGGGGGACTCCTGACAGAGAAGCAGGAAGCGCTCCACGCCTTTCTCATGCTTCTTCTGGTCCAGCAGGGCCTTGGCCCCGACTTGGTTACAGCAGTAGGTGATGTAGGCCTCCAGGCAGGGGAACTTCAAGGGGGCCATTCAGAAAGAGAAAATAAACAGAGAGAGAGAGAGAGAGAGAGAGAGAGAGAGAGAGAGAGTGAGAGAGAGAGAGAGAGAGAGAGAGAGACAAACACAAAATCGATAAGTTGAAGGACAAACTCTCAACTCTCACCACTCTCTCTCTCTTTCTCTCTCTGTCTCTCTCTCTCTCTCCCTCGCTCTCTCTCCGCTTTTTAGATGTTCCATAGTTGCTATGGCAATATCTCACCCAATTCATCAGGGTGGGCGCCACCTCTCCTACTGTCTTCTCTGATCCTCGCAGCTTCTCGAGGCGAGTCAAGAAGTCTGTAGCAGCAAATACACATAGTTCTTATAGCATGGTGGGTGACAGATATGCTGAAACAAAACCACTAAGCAACCACAATGAACACAGTGAAGGTAGACGCAAATTCTGTGCTATAATACGGATGCACTGAATGCACTGCACTCGCTTTTGCACTTTGCAGTTTTTTATAATCTCTGCATTGGGTTTGTGTGCTTCATGGTAAGAATACCTAAGAATGTCGTAAAGATTTCAACATAAACAACGGCCATAATGCAAATTTTAAAATAAAAACCATTTGACTTTGATTAGCACGTCATCTTCAACATTGGACTTTATTCTTTTTTTGGTTTAATGGTGAGAGTCTCCAGCAGGCGCATCTTACCTTCATGTAGCGGTATGAGAGAATCCAAAGTTCCAAAGATCTGGCCCAGCTCGCTTTCGGTCATGATATCAAGCTTCAGCATGGGCTCGTAGTACACCTGGCAGCAACACCAGCCGGCCAGCAGGAGGTACAGGTGAGGTGTGGCAAGATAAGCGCTTTCTACGCACGCTGTTACAGTGTTGGTTTAATTTCATAGCACTATCTATGATGACAGCCTAAGTTGGTCCATGTTGAAGTTGACACCATGCCCTGCCGTAGCATGTCATAAGATCGCCTCTGTCATTTATTTTCAAGCTAAAAATGCAACTGGAATCTAAAGACAACCGTAGAAAAAAAATCTGCGGTTGAGAAAGAAGATGAGTGCATGCCTTATTCCAGTGTAGACTTTTTTTTGTTTTTGTCACCACTGTGTGTGACATATGATATGCAAAACGCACAATACGTGCAAGACGTCCTGCCCCCGCCCCCTTCCTCCTATTTCTCAAACCCTGGTTACGTCTCGGATTGAGGCGTATTGGCAAATCTGTATTGGCTCATGGCCTGTCCTAGAGGGTGTACCTTCTTGACCAGAATGAGGTCCTCTATCAGCTGTCTTTCGCCTTGTGTCAGCTCGTAGATAACCTGCACGCCAAAAAGAGAGTTTGACGTTAAAAGTGTGTTGACATTCCCAGCTCTCTCCCAGAACAAACCACTGACAGACACACAAGCACACGCACACACACACACACACACACACACACACACACACACACACACACACCCACACACACACACACACACACACACACACACAGCTGATATTTGCAAACAGGAAGCATGGCCTCCAATGCCAACTCACATCCTCTTTCACAACTGAAGTCTATACCTCTCAAAGTGACACAGAGTGACACTTAGGAACAGGCAGATTCTAACACCACCTCCTTCTATAGTTAGTCTTCTATAACTAACTATATAACAGATAACATCATCTGCCACATATACCCAGAATATGATCATTTGTTTTAAGTAAAACTCTCTGAAGCCAAACACATTTTACAACTTCCAAAGTTGTGCAATACCTAACATTTGACACACAATTTCCCAGTTTTGGAGTCAGGAGTTCCCCCATTGGACCCCTCCCAGAAACCTCAGTTGGCATGGATTAAACATGTCCTGTGTTTCAAGCGTGCTGCTGCTGCACCTCTTGCCGTTTGATCTCCTTGGCTGTGAGGTCATGGCTCTCCACGGTGTCGCTCCAGCACTGGCTGCTGTGCTTCCGCGTGAACAAGGAGGGCTTCTGTCGAGAGCGCAGGTTGGCCGGGGGCAAAGGTCGCGCCTCCGTTCTGAAGCTGATGGAGCGCTGTTAGGTGTCAGGGGGAGGTAGGTCAGTAGACGTACAGCGGCAAGCGCTGCTTGTTGGCTTTGCTCGGTACGTATTTGTGTGGGTGTGGGTGCGGGTTACCGTGATAGACTGCCCGATACGTTTCAGGGCCGGGGTCTTTGCGGGGGTGATGACGCCTGTCAGGCTGTTAGACTTCGCCACAGGTCTAACTCTCTTAGTACTTGGTTCCTGGAGATAATGTTTAGGTGCCTTTATAAACACAGAATGATAAACCAATCGTCCAGATCGTCCTGGATCGATCGAAATTCTAAATGAATGAGAAGTTGACTAATGTCCTCATGTGGAGATGTTCACCTCTGAGTCTTTCTTGTGATCTGTGGTCTTTTCGTGGTCATCATCCTCATCCTCTTCATCCTAAAAACACAGAGAAAACAATGTATCTTCTTTCAATGAGAAGAAATGAATCCAGAATAAATGATGAAGGAAACCTTTGGTTTGGAGGAATTTTGTTTGTGCATTGTTGAGGTGATTTGATTGGCATAATAACGTGATTCAGAAGTGTAGCGCATTTTATTAAATGATCACTAAGGAGGAAGAAAAACACATGCAGCCCCAAAGAGAGAAACTAGGTGAAGCAACATGAACGTGGAGAGGAGGCAGAGGACGTGAGTCGAGAAGGGTGTCGAGGAGGGTGACGTTGTTGCATTATGCAGATTGCTCACTTCCTGTGTGAACTTTCAAAGAGGAAGGAGAAGGAAGCCGTGCTTTGTGTAGAATCACACATGTCTGCCACAATCACACCATTAGGGCATGATCAAAATCCCAAAGACCAATACATGTTTGTGTTGTTTATTTAAAATAAAAACATATTTAACATTTAACATAAAACATCAAAAATCTAAATAGCACTGTAGCTGTCTTATAAGTGCAAGCTCTTTTCTCTGTAGCAGTGACACTCTGCTACAGAGAAAGAAGGTAAGAATGGAAGACTCCGCAGTGATCCTTCATCACTCACCTCTGTGATGCAGAGAGCAGGATTCACAAACGGCTCCTGCTTTCTCTTTTTCTACAGTTTAGAAGTGAAGTTCACAGGTTTTTAAAAGCTGAACATAAAGGCTTCAACAGAAGAGAAAGGGGAAGATATACCGATGTGTTGCAGTGGACTTACACAGGTATGATCCGAGAGGTTACACGGTCTGTCTCTTGAACCAGACCTATATTAGGCACAGTCACAGCACATGTACAGAATCAGTTAACAATTGACATTAACGTTCATGCTTTATACATGAAGGGAAATCTGTGTTCCCATTGGGTCTACATGTGGTATATCTTGCTGGGGTGAAATACAAACATGAAAATGTTGAATAAGTACTAGTCAGCTGAACGTAAATTTACAATCACATTAGAGTTCAGCATCAATAGAAACCCCATTATAGCAGGAGTCCTAATCTTATAGTTACCTTTGCATGAAATGCAAACTACCAAGTCCTAAGTTAAGAACCAGTTTTGACATACCAGGAAGTCAACGAATCCTCAATTTCCATTGTCTTCAGCAATCTTCGTTCAATTCATCCTCATTCAAACCGTTTGCCAAACTTTACAGAACTCTTAGCACCGAACGACAAGAGCAGGTATTTCACCTGCTCACAACTATCAGCAACCGTGCACTTGCTTCCCCTTCACTGCTGCTCTGACCACATCCTTTACGGGTTTCACATCTTGCCGTATCAAATGGTGCTCTTCAGAACATACTTGAACACTAACGCTCAACAATAGTCAGACAAGAGCACTTAATCTGAAAACTTGAGAAAGAGGAAGTGATTCTTACCCCCACCCCCTCCACCTCAAACTACAAATTAACCCTTATGCTCAGAACTGATGAAATCAATAGGGAAACAAAATGTAGAAGGTTTGAGGTTCAAAAGATAGTCAATTCAAATCGTAGACGTTTCGCCGAGTTGGACGTACATTTCCGGGAGGTGAAATTCTGGTGAGCAAGTGACCGAACACAACCCACTCATTTCAAACCACACTTTGCGACAAAGACTTTTAAAACCATATGGACAAAATGAAGACAAACACGGGACACATCTTTAACATGTTTATTCACTATCACATGAAGTGCTCCCATTCCAGGATACAACTCATTGCCTTGCTCTTACACTGTAATATCATCTGGAGTTTAACAAAGTAGAAAGAAGACAGTTTGTGATCTACTAGGTTTGTGCACCACAATTCTGCCTCCAAATAAAATAGAAAAATAAACACCACATGGAAAATAAAGATAAGTGGAAACTCAAGTCATGTGCAAGTGCTTTTCTGAAAGACGGTGCGCAGGTGACCTGACAGACAGACGGCGGAGGGGTGGGTGGTCTGGTTCACGTCTGCTAGGGCCCTTGTCCTGGCACAGCCACTCAGATTATTATACTGTCAGCGACATCTCATTTGCATATCATCTAACAATTCAAATTTGCAATCTCAATTAGAATTAGAAAGAAGGTCCAAATTTGGGTTAGTAACAAAACAAAAACAATGAAAATAAATCTTAATTGCCTTTTATTATTATTTTGAGATGAGAAACTTGTATAACTTCCATGACTTGTGTTTGTGGAAAAAAGCCGCAATGTAGGTCTAGATAAGAGGGCTGGAGGAGATAAAAAGGGGGTGCCCTGTTGAAGAGTTACCGAGGCCTAGAGGGAGAGAGAAGCTCGGGGGAGGTTAGAGAGACAGTGGCCGGGCTGTGAGGCACAAAGGGAAGGCAAACACTAAGGCGCGGAATTGTCAAACTGGGTGGGAATATGGTTCTGGTAGAGATTCACTAGAGGGCCGGTAGACAGGCTGCCCTTCCCCCCCCCCACCACCACCACCTCTAACAACACTCCTGTCTACACAGCCGTGCACTGTCTCCCCAACGTGCGGACAGGTACGGCCTTTTAAAAAGGTCAGCTCAGCGGAGCGTATGTACAAACGGGCACCGGGCTACAACCACGAGCCTCGGGGAGAACTGATTTGAACCCCAGGGGGCCGACACGACATCAGACTGCCCCTCCCCCAAAACCCGTGGCTGTACCCACCCTCCACCCTGCCTCTCTCCCCCAGTGTGTGTGTGTTTGTATGTGTGTGTGTGTGTGCGTGTAAGTGTGTGTATGTGTGTGTATGTGTGCGGATGTGTGCGTGTAAGTGTGTGCATGTGCATGCGTCTCAGCGGATGGTGTATCTGACGTAGGGCACTTCCACGTCCTCGTCCGTCTCGTCGTTGCAACACAGCTCGAACACCAGGGCCTTCACGTGCTTGCCCAGCTTCTTCTTGGACACCTTGGTCACGATCTCAGTCATCCTGAGGAAACCAATGTTAGAAATTGACAACACAAAGAAAAAAAAAATGTCCACACTGCCCCACGAGTCAATTTGGCAGGCGCTTTGCCAACGTGACTGCCGGGCGAGTTCTGCTTCTCGGGTTTTTAAAACTGTGCCCGTGAGTCAGCGCGCGAGTCGAGACGGGACACTTACGGTAGTTCCAGTCGCTCCCGGAGTTTGGCAGCAGGCATGAAGAAGGAGTACAGCATGGACACGCCCTGAGACAGCATGGTGATCTCCAGCTTGTGCTCGTTCTGCACGCAAGGAAAAGGCGCAGGGGGGGGGGGTTACACGACTCGACACAAGAACACACAACCTGCCGGGGACGCGCTGAGGGCCCGCGGAACGTACTTTGAAATAGTCGATGAACTGCCGGAGGGTCATCTCCTCGCCATTGGCCTGGATGCCCTTCACCTCGAAGCGATCCCACAACGTCCAGTCGATGTCGTAATACTGCGTCAGAGCCGGGGTGAGAGAGAGAGGTTAGTGTTCCACTAGTCCACCCTGTGCAACGGACGACAGGCCGAGATACGACCCCAGAGACTTCTCCTCAGCCCACACTGAAACAATCAGCGTGAGAAGTTCAGTTGAACTCACTTACAGCAGGCAGGCACACCGTGCCCGCCTGCTGTATCAGTATTAGCATGGCTTGATTCATCACAGGAGATCCACCCAGTTTACCAAACGGCACAAACCTTTTTCCTTTAGATTTTCATTCACACAAAACATAGGTATTTAAGACTTATGTTTCCCCATAAAATACATTTAAGAATCCTAAGTTCAAGTAATTTAAATAGACAAAATACATGCAATTCATGCTCTCATCAATAGAAAGAGGTTGATGGCCATAATTAAAATACCATAAGCAACCTAAGCACTACTAGAGTGACAACCCTTACCTTGTGACTGGGGGCAGCGATGGGCTCAGAGAAGGCAAAGAATGGCAGCGCCAGGTTCATGAAGCCGTTCTTGTACGACTCAAGCTTCTGGTGTCCCTGGACGATCTTGATGAGCTCCAGGCACACCAGGCCCACCACAGAGCCTGTGGTGGTGGCGATGGCCGGGATGATCTTACCGGCGATCAGCTTGCTCTGAAGAGGAGAGACAAGCGTTTGATTAAATAATACCCCAGGAGAGAGAAGTGGGGTTTCAATTAATTACAATATTTAAAATTGATTATACCAAAGGTGGCTCCGTCCGACCCTGATTACTCATCTAACACCAGGCCTAGCTGCACTAAAATGAAAAAATGCCACATCACTACTATCACACAACTACTCTGCCATTGATCTGACCCATAGCAGGACGCCTCTAGCTTAAAAGTGCGTGTTCAATTAGCAGCAGTAGCAAGGATCCGTACCTGTGGCAAAGGGTTTGACTTATTGATGTTACTAATCTATTCAAATGGCCTTTTGTAGCCAAGATGTACAGGTGTCGTTAAAACAACTGCATCTTAAGACCACACAGTCCTAGCTGGTTTAGGGCCTAACAAAGACCATGTGGCCCGACCTTGTGTCTGTCCGCAGGTGGGATGTCGTAGTTCTCCGCTCTGAGGTTGGACGCGGCCACGATGAAGTCCATGTGGAAGTTAGAGTCGTCATCCTGAAGAAACACAATTCAGTTAGCATGTCGTTAAATGGGCAGGGCGCTGCAGCACAATAATTCAGGTGAGTGTACGATGAGGTAGTGGGTGACGGCGTTACCTTCTCGAAATCAATGGCGTTCAATTTGAACTTGTTAGTAGACTCCAAGTTGGGCAGCAGCGTCTTAAGCTCCTCCAGTCTCGAGTCATCTGTGCACACAAACACACAGAACAGTTGTGAGTAGGCACGGATTTCTCCCAGTGGACCCCAACACCCCTTGTAACCGGGCCGAGGAACCCTGATATGTCCGGGTCCCCCCGATCAGAGAAAGGCCTCACCGACTGAGCCGTGAGCGCTGTGCAGCTCCTGGTCCGACACGTGGATTTTCACACCCGAGCGGGGAGTGAAGACGGGGATGTTGATCTCCTGCAGGATCTTGCCAAGGGCGGCGCGGTCCGTGCTCCCGGGCATGCCGTACGTCTGGGCGTACAGGTTGGCGCCCGCCATGACGTAGTCCATGTGTAGTTCCTGGGAAGGGATTCAAAAGAAATACAGAAATAAATAAAATGCTGAGGAAATGCAGGCGACCATGGGAGAAGAGGGACGATGTGTCCTGAAGGTCGTACACAGATGTCAAGGCAGCTTGAGGTTAACTCACGTTGTCAGTGCTGAATTCTAAGCCGTGGGGACACCTTTTAGGTCCGGACCAGAAGGGGGCGCCAGAGCTGGTCAGCTGTAAAAATCCAAAAGACAGCTCTGCATCAATTGCGATGGCGTCTACAAGTAAGCAGGCGATGACGAGCCCGTATTTAGACCCTCTTTGAAGTGGAGTAAAGAGGGCGGGCGCACCTGCTCCGGGGGGAAGTTGTGCAGCAGCTGGCGGATGTTGTTGCTGTACTGGCACTGCCAGTGGTTGCGGGACCAGGTCACACAGTCCAACCAGCTGTGGGGGCAGTCCGTTACCAGGGTCTTGTAGACCGCCTCCAGCACCTCCAGGGGCTGAGCTCCTGGAAGCTTCAGAGTACGCTCCATGAACTTGGGGTCTCTGTGAGGAGAAGAAGCAGAAAGACGCACATTGAGCTAGCGGCTGCATGCAGAGTCAAGCCATGGGCCATGTATTGATCCACACAGAGCGTGAGTAATATGTCTTGCGGGACAAAAGACACGAGGTCCCAATCAGTCGTCGACTGAATCTTTGACAGTAAACGGTAAGAGTCTTCCGAGCGGCAGATGGTGGCAAATCTGAGTTTAGATTGGGGCTATCCGCTTGCAAAACCAAAATCGCTTCCACGAGAAAACCGATAGCATTGTTTTAAAATACATGCAACACTGAGGTCGCTGATAATGATTTTTTCCGAATATCAAGGACATTGCACTTGACGTTTGGAAACTTTGTACTCTTCTGCGTCTACTTTAAAACAAGCCTAATCTGAAATAAGTTGGCACTGGTGCACACATCGTTTGAATTTGTTGGCACCCAAACAGATTACCCCTTTTTCTTTTACAAATGGCACGTTCTTCAAGAGCATGAAAATACTGATGCCATGCTATTGGTTTGAGTCGGATCCGATGCGTGAGCTACAGACTTCCTCCACACAGCCTTAAACCATATTTTTGCAATTTATTTGAAAGCATTTCCTATTTTTTTGGTTTTCTACAGGGACCGAAAGAATAACCTCACATCCACGTTCATTTTGGTCAGGCTTGAGACGATATCAAATGTATTAAATGAGAGCATGTGTTGTTTCTGACACAACTGTTCAGCTTTGCCCTTGCATTTTTTGCATAGTAGAATGACCAGCGGTCACAGGGCAGTCACATCCTCTTACACTGAAGCCCTCGCAGGGCTGGGCGACAAGTCTATTGGTCTACGCTGTGAATTCCTGCCGAGGCTTCCGCCATCATTTCTTTAAATAATGGAAACTGTTGCTATTCGTCACCCTGTCTGTTAAACATCCATTGTACATCCCATTTTTTTTTACACTATTGTAAAATACACATGGCAAATATAAACAAGCACATATCCAAGCACTCAAGATACAATCGTGTTGTATCTTATCTATTGAAACCTCGCTTTTATTGCAAAGCAATTTCAAAGACGATGACAGAACATTCTTCCTCCAAACCTAATGTTTGGGCAAAATGGAAACCACAACTAGGATCCTTTGCTCGACAAGCAATGCTGGGCAACAAAGTAAAACATTGCAACCAGCTCTGTGTTGAAGCTCTCCACTACTGGCCACAGTCTAGTCATGATGGGTCAAAGTGAGATTGGCTGGGCTTCGGCAACCAATCCACCCTGTAGTGCCATGTCCACCCCGCCAGAGTTCCCAATAACACCCATAGTCAGCAGGAGGGGGGGGGGGGGAACTCACGTGAGATACTGCATTGCGTTCTCTGAAGGTTGTTTGAATAGTCCCTCAAACTCATCGCGTGCCCACTAAACAGGGAGAGAGGACACAGGTTAGAGAGCAGTGCAAACACAGCTTCAGGGTGTATGCGTGGTGCACATAGCCCAAATAAAGAGAACGCATGAAAGCGCGAAAAGAAGACCCAGTTCAAGGATGTGCTCCCCGCACATTCTAAGCGAATACCCTGAGCCCACGTCTGCGTCTGGCCTACTGACCTGTAGTGTGTGTTCGATGGCGTTGGGGAAGTTCTTGAGGGTGCAGATGGGGATGGACTTCTCCGGAGGGTCCTGGCTGGAGCTGTACGATTCTGTGAGGAAGGGGATGACCACCTGCACGTTGCCCTTGGTGCCCAGAGTACCAGACTCCAGCAGGGGCTTGCGGTAGTACACACAGCGCCGGTCCATATACATACCTGCAGACACACATTTGCACAGGGAGCGGGAGGGGGGGGAAAGAAGAAGAGGCAACCTAATTACAGTGAGCCAAAAGGGGAATTTATACTTCCACATAAAGTCCTTGAATAGGGGTCTGAATAAAAGGCCCAGGGCCTTGATGACGCACCAGCCCAGTCAGGGCATGTAGGCCCCCATTACCTGCATGTAGGCCCCCTACATGCAGGTAATCCTTTAAAAACAGACTGCGTAGCATCGAGGAGCGCTCCTTACGTGCGTCCACGTTGTCCAGTGCGTTGGCCACGCCGTGGAGGCTCTCGAAGAAGTCGTCGTCGTAGACGCGCTCCGTGTCGGGGCCCACGCGGTTCTGGTGGCCCGTGATGTTGAAGGAGGGGTTCATGAGCTTCACCGCCGCCGCCGCGGTCTCACTCTTCATTTTCTGCACAGCACAAAATACCAGTCATTTGAAGAGGTTGTCTACACCTTTTCCCCCATAATAAAATATTCTGCATACTTTTAGAATAAAAGCAAGAGTTAACCGAAAACACCATTGCTGTACATTTCTGGAATGACCTTTCTTAGAATTAATGCGGAATCAGGCCGCTAAAGCAACCTGAAATAAAAAGCTTGACTCTTGAAAAGAAAAAAAGTGAAAAGAAAATGAAGACCGTGCTTTGAGGTTTATGCTGCAGGCCTACATCCTCCAGGTGGCTTTTACAACTGCTTTCCGGCTCATTTCCTCAGCGTACGTACAGCATCAGTTAGGCATCAGATAGTCCCTCGATCAGGGGAGTTACCCCTGCTCGACAACAGCCCACACCAGCCCTTTGTTTTAGTGACATTATGTGGCTCCTGAGCTACATAATGTACTAAAACTCGCTTTGCATACACTTGAATACTACAACAGGAAACCGGTTGTTCAATGTAACTCAACCCAGAGAATAATATCCCAGCCATGCAGCTCAGGCTCGTAGCATTGTGCTCAAAAAGCACAGTATCGTGGAGTCTGCTTTACATCACAGTCAACAAAACGGCTGCTACTGACCGTGACATCACAAGGCCTGAAGAGGAACTGTCTGTTGAGGTTGGACTTCTCAATGGTGTCCATGTCGGTCACGATGACCTCGCCACCTTTACTGGCCAACCCCATCATGGCAAAGTTCTTCATCAGCTCGCAGCCAATGGCACCTGCTCCCACCTGCCGGTCACATTTTGGGTTGGACATTGACATTTTAACAACAGTTTTGTCAGCAAGTCAGACCGAAGAGAAAACTATAGTGACAATGACTTCATAATATATTGCTTACAGTTTCATCCATTTCATTATTTGGTAGCATTGTGTCTTAAAATGCTAATAAATGAAAACATCCAAGTGTTTCTTGGCTGCTTGCCAGACAAAACGGGTACATTTACAACATTCATTCTGGAGGTTCTTGAATTGGCCTTTCCATTCTTTAAATCGCTTAAAATACCAGATTATTCAGCTGGGGATTTCTATTTCCAGCCGATCCTTCCAGAAGACTGTATAGCACACCTAGCAACAAGATCCAAGCAAACTTCTCATGACTTCTCGGCGGGCTGACTCACCAGGAAATAGCGCTGCTTGGCAAGCGTGTCCTGCAGCTTGGTGCCAAACACTGCAATCTGCCCGTCATAACGACTGTTCCTCTGGGGGGGGAGATAAGGAGGGGTGAAGTGCAGTTTCGGTCACTGATTTATTGGTGAGTTTATTGGAGTGTGCGTTTATATAGGCACTTACAGGTGCGCACTCTTCCTCTGAGAGCAACACTCCTTCCTCTTCCGCCAGGCACTCCAGTGCGTCGAAGTACAGCCACTGCATAATGGGCATGAACTTTCCAGTGCACGCCTGAACAACAAAAACAGACATAACCACATAAGTTAGGAACAGTTGCAAGGACAATGCGAACACAACTCATCCTGGTAAATGGTCCTCTTTTATATAGTGCTTTTATCCAAAGCGCTTTGCAGTGTTGACGGACATTCACACACCGCCGCCGGCGTCAACCACGCAGGGCTACAGCCAGCTCGTCAGGAGCAATTAGGGTGAGGCGTCTTGCTCAGGGACACCACGACACTCAGCTAGGAGGAGCCGGGGATCGAACCAGCAACCTTGCAGTTACCAGCCAACCCGCTCTCCCTGCTGAGCTAATACCCCCTAATCAGCAGACAGCACTGCTCTTATACAACCCGACTGAATTGGGAGGACTTAAGTATTGAGCTAAAACTTTAAGTAAAAATGCCTTTTACACACCCCAATCTACCTGGATTGGGTGTACGGTCCTTAATCTGTTTCAAGAATTACCTTCATGACTTCCTGTGCAGCCAGCCCACCAATGAATGCATTGATTGGTGCAAGGTCGCCAGCAGCGACGAAAGCCAGTTTCTTGATAAGCGGTTCATCAAGCTGCTCCAGCTTTGCTGAACCGGTCAGAGAAGTATTCACCTCCTTAGCCAAAGCTACAATCTCGTCAGCATCAGCCTGGAAACCCAAACAAGAAGGTCAGCATGAAAGTACGAAATACACTGCAGTGGCCAACTTGGATTGCAGTCACGGAGAGTCAGAAGCTGCAGAGTGGACGCTCACCCGGCACCAAGGCTTGGGCAGGCTGCTGTGTTTCTTCTGGTAAGCATGGATAGCCTGGTAGCCTACATGGAGCTGTCCTGGACGTTCAAACTTGGCAAAGTCTGTAATCATCAACTCTGGCTCAGCCAAGGAGGAAGGGAAGGATTTCTGCAAAGAAACATGTTTTTTATTTTTTTTTCAAAGCGTCACCATCATGTCACTGGGCCATCTTGGCTTGAAATAGAGAGAGAGTCACTTACAAAGGATATCTTCTTGGGCATCTTAACCTGGGACACAATCCCTCCTCTCATGTAGTCAGAGAAGGCGGTGGTGTCGCAGATGCTGAACGTGTACGGGCCTGTCGAACACAACAGACATCAGTCATTTTAATAATGAATGAATCCAATGATACATCAGCACACACAGGAACTAAGTGAACACAACTCACGTACCAAGAACCTTGATTTCAACAGGCGTGCAACCGTTGAGCTCCGTCATACCCTGGACCTCGGTGAAGGTGACAAAGTCCCCGCTCTCGAAGCCGTGGCGGGCTTCGTCTAGGCAGGTGACCACGGCGGCGGCGTCCTGAAAAATAATATGAATCCACAGTCATCTCACTTCGCTCCTTCAGAAGCTCACGAGAGCACTGCGGACGGCCAGGGAGAGCGGAGGGACCCACCTTGGTTATCATGGAGATCATGGCGCTCAGAGGCTGCTCTCCGTTGGTGTCGAACACCACCATGTCGTCCCCAAAGTCACAGAACAACTGACTGCAAGACAAAGCAGACACACACACACACGATGCTTTACAGACAGAGGTGGAAGAGGTAGACTGCTGCTTTGACAGAGGATGGCGGCTGACCCCGGGGGAAGGCGCAGAAGGCTTACCCAAACAGGCCACGTGTGTCTGCGATGACCAACTTGACGCCTTTGCTGTGACAGTACTCTCCCACCTGAAGTTGCTCCTCGAGTGAGGAGTTGGTCAACACCACCACCTAAGACAAAAGTGACATTGCATTCAAAGAAGGGGCCTTCGATGGTGGGACGAATGGAAAACGCAGTGTTGCCGTTACACCAAAGGTGAATACCTCGAATTGAGTCAGGTAGTCGTTGGTGAGGGCTCCTGTGTAGGCGACCACGGGGACATAGCTGTTGAGCTCCGCCAGACGGGGCTGGCTCACCTCGGCCCTGTTCTTACCCAGATCCGCTTCCCGCAGGTAGAACTACCGCATAACAAAGACCAGAAATACAAAACGTGAATGACATTATACAAATATTACATTGCCATCACAACCAGTCTACTACACTGCACACACAAATTTAATTAGGCTAGAAGGCAGCAGCCTGAACTCAACTTCCAAGTTCAAAACAG
This sequence comes from Trisopterus minutus, assembly GCA_027122715.1. Lineage (NCBI taxonomy): Eukaryota > Metazoa > Chordata > Actinopteri > Gadiformes > Gadidae > Trisopterus > Trisopterus minutus. The sequence continues at coordinate 9,844,746 of JAOPUD010000001.1, forward strand.
GTCAAAATAGAGCTTGGCGTTCTCCCTCAAGATCTTGGTTCTATCATCATCATCATCATCATTATGTGGCCCTGGGACAAGCCACCCGCTGCTGAATGTAGGTCAGTGCCGACCAGTAAGGGCAGCTTCTATCACTTCAACGCAGTTAAATCCAGGCCTATTAAATGAATTGCAAGACAAAAATGGATGCACACCTGTGAGGAGAGGTCTCTCCATTCAGCCAAACCCTGATCGTGCACGGCGACACTTTTGACTCCTCCCAGAATAACATTCTTGGCAATCTCCACTCCAAGGCCTCTCATGCCAGAGATGAGCACCTTGGCGTTCTGCATGCGCTTCATGGCCTCATGGCCCAGAACATAGCTAGACGGGAACACAAAGTGTGAGACATGGCCAAAGTATTTCTATCAATTCAGACTTTCCACCAGGAAGACAAATAACTTGTGTTGGGAGGGGTTTGCAGTGACAGACTTACAGCTGTCTGGAGTACAGCCCTTCATCGATCTCAGCATCATTGCCATTCTTAGCCATACCCTGCAGATGGACAACAGAGGAGGCTTGTTTGTTAATAAGTGTACCAGTTGAAGAGAGTGTCTGGCAAAGTGTTGACCGTGCTTGCAGGTGTCACACTTACGTTGGCAGGTGTGTGGGACAGTTCCGTTTTAGAGTTTGAGGAGGAGCAGTTGGATTCCGTCTTCGTCTCCGTTCCTGACAAGCGACGCTTCTTGGACAGCGGCGAGCTGGACATCTGCGGTGCACAACCCAGAATTAGCGTCTGTTCCAAATGAATTGCAATTAATCTCCACTGAAGCACCTCAGCACTGGACAGTTCCTATGTTGACGTATTGCATCAATGGCTTTTACCCAGACAAAATAGATGGGTGACATCAGATAAATGTATGTAGGTGGCAACAAATGATTAAGCATTAGCTAGTTTTACAATGAGCTAATTGAACACTTGAAATAATTGTTTCCAATTCCAAGTAATAAATTGCATTAAGAAGCTGAAGGGCTAAATTCTACTTCATCCTTTTCATGTTGGTGAAGGGATTTCCAGGGGAGCAGCTGGGCTGGCTCTAAGCCAAGCACAAATCTAGTAGAAAACGAACTGAGCCCTGGGAAGAGACATGAATAGCAGCATTATCAGTCCTTTCATTATCGGACAGAGTTGCTTGTCTGTGTACCGGTATTGTTTATGACATACAAGGACCGCCTACCCAGTTTCCACAAAACAGCTGAATCATTAAAACTTCACTGCGGTAAAGGCAGCAACACTTCAATGCCTGGCAGGTGTAGAAGCAATGACCCATCAAAGCCACCAGAACTATAAGCACAACTAACAAAATAAATGTATTTTACAATTCAACAATTCGACATGACGCTCATTGCAGAATATAGTATAATATAGTCAACATAACAAAATCTGGTATCCTCTGCGGCTTCCTCCGCCCTGAAACTCCGCTTGTACCACAATAACCCGTCAGTAGTAACGGTAATGAAACTTAAATCGGGAGAAGTCAGGCTTGACATAAAAGAAACAATCGTTACATTTGATTTCGCTATTGAAACGAAAGTAAATGTCACTGATTTAGGCCTCAAAAACGCGTAAATTCAATAAATATATCAATTCACTCCACAAACTTGATTTTCTACTGTTAAACAATTGGATATAATTTTTTTTTAAGTAGCTACTGTCATCTATTATTTCAGAATCGGACCCCTACGTGGAGGTAGCGGGTCGTTAACCACGGTAACACAAGTGATTTAGCAGTGGATCACTTTTGGACCCGATCGGAGCATTAATAACTTAGAAGCAGAAACCCAGCAGCCTGACAGCTTCTCCCCCAGCGGGTCCAGGCCTCATCCAGTGCGGAACACAACTTCACTGGCTAGCTAGCGGCTGCACGCTGTGATACTAAACACCGTCGTCATGATCATCACGAAAACACGATTACTGTCCGATATGAACATTCATAATGACGTACGTCTGGTCGGTCCAAAACAAACCGAACTTATGAATTTGAACGAGACATCTTCGCAAACGATTGCCTAGCATTGCACCCGCTCCCCATTGATCGGTTTCTTACCAATAATCCTTCCCTGGCCCTTCTCAAACCAAACCACCTCGCTCTGCTTATGACGTCAACAACAGATGAGGAGGATGATGATGGCACAGCTCGGGAAATTAAAAAACGTAGCGGGGCAAAGAGTCTTCGCTATCTTGTCGAGTCACTATGTCGTCTCGCCGAGAGTCCTGTGTAATCGTGTTGTTGGCTTTGCGACTGCAGAAGGGAACAAAACCAAAATGGCAGATAGAGAGAAGGGGCGGAGCCTAGGGGCGGAGGCTGTGACGCAGGCGGCTGAGATGTGCACCAGCAAGTGAAGCTGCCGTACCCGATCCTTTCTCATTGGCCCGTGAGCCCTTGTGTGTGTATATCCCGCCTCTGGCAGAAAATGTGTGGCACCAAAGCTTCCTGGGCACCGTAGCTCAACAATGAAGTAGAGAAATTATCTAACGGCAATACAAAAAACGCCGGTTATCATGGACCGCTCTGCATTTCAAATATAGTAATAATCCATGTGTACCAGTGCTGTGTCAGGTTTGAAACCCTAATGCTGAAGACACCGCTGCAAAGCAACTGGCGATGGTTTTATGTAACACGAAAGGTTAAACGCAGCATCTTTGTGTTAGGGAGATTGTCAACCTGGCCCCTTTGCAGACTAAAGCCACATGGCGTCTTACAGACTTGGACCAACTTGCCATTTAACATATATGAAGCTGAATCAGGCCATGCGTGTAGCACCTGCTTAATTGTTATCCCACCATAATGTCGACCAGAGATGTGCAATACGTTCACATCCATGTATACACATTCAAAAAGACCAAGATACCACCATATACACAGATCATCAGAGGCCACTGTAACATGCCATGATGATGCTAACTTTGCAGACCCAGACATATTAGGTTAGGGGTGAGCATTCCTGCAGCAGGAGGAGTGTTGGGGGAGGGGGTGTCTACCAAATGACAAAGGCCCAAGGAAACGGGCCGCTTGTTCTCTTGTGCACATGTTAGGGGATCCCAGCATCCACCTCCCCATAAATCACAGCATGCTTTCAAATAAGCCCGAAACGGGATACTTTTGCCATTATTGGCATACAATAACTGGCCAACAATACAGTAAACAGATCCATCAGTTAACCCAAATGAACCACAATGACTGTGGTCACAGTGGACTTGTGGACTTAAGTGCCCCATGGCCAAGTTTAAATATGATCAGCAACTTAAGTTATTTACTGTCTTAGCACCAACGTTTGGTTTAAGAAGCTGTATTCACAAGTGCGTTGATGGTCACTGAATGGACTTGGGTTCCTCTAATGTGCACATCCATATTGCAAACCAGTACTAAACACTAGTCCCAGCCGAGCGGAGGGTTTAGTCAAGGAGGTATGATGCAGGACACACATTCCCGGCCGTTTGAAACGCTCGCTGCCATGAAATAACCACCCAGTCTCGTTGTCTTCACGATTGCGTAGTTATTAGCCCATGTAGCTTAGCGGACGAGCTACACAACCAACCCAGCATTTTCTCTGCCATCCCGTTAGCAGGCGAGCTAACCTTAGCAATGTAGCTGAAGCTACCAGAACCAATACGTTAGCGTACACAAGTGTGCAGAACTTACCACATCCGATCTTACTCGGCCTGATAGGGAGTATCAAAAAATACGCTTTGTATTGAAACAAGAAATCTGACAACAAATGTGACAACTCTACAGATTTCCCCAGAAGTCTGACAGGGTGGCGGGATCTGAGTGACTCTCCGTGAGCTTCTGGACGAGTGCCTGCCCGGCTGTTCCAGCACGAGCGTCTCAGGACCACAATTTCAGTAGATAGCAAAGCAAAGCAGCAACATGTGCACGGCGGTGGATCAACCGACGTCTATGTCAGGGGTGCCGCTAAAAATGTAAATTATTTATACGTTACTATAAAGGTTTTACAAGTGTACTTTTTAACAAGCACACATTGTGTTACTTAGATTAGTATTTAATTTGACGATACTCGCATGGGTATGAACTATTGTAGCGTAAAATAGATTTCAATAAAAACGAACCCCACACGTAGATATTAATAGTCCAGTCCAATACGCATGGACAGATGGGACATGTAGGCATAACTCGTAGCCACAACGGCAAAATCGTTTACGCCGTTGTCATTATCTGCCGATTTGAATTATGGATTTACTTTGAATGCCAATGCAAATAATAATTGTCAAATAAAGTAAACCAACACTTTTGAAACTTTAATTGAAAGACATCACAAATACAGAGACACAGGAAAAGAGGAGCCACATACGTTTGAAGAAGAAAACATGAGTAATCATATGTTACATATCAAAAGAGAAAGAATTTTAGAAAGACAACACATTTTAAAGCTTTGAGACGAGAAACGAGCATTGCACAGTCCAGGTAACATAAGCCAATAGTATCAACGAAACAAAGTAATGCACACCAAATGCTATGAGGAATTGTATAGTAGATGGCCTGAAGAAAAAAAACAGTAGAATGGCTGTATCCAGTGTTGTTTGTGTCTAATGATGTATATATATTTTATTTATTTATTTATTAATCATACAAAGCATTTAACTTTTTTTTGCGGCAAGAAATTAAACTTGATATACAAAAGGATGAATGTAAAAAGCTCAAAAAGCACAAAAGCTCAATTGATCAGCTGAAATCCTCCATCATTTTGTACAGGTAGTCTATTGATTCAAAGCTCATGGTAACATGGTAGAGCTAGGAAATGGCAACATAAACTAAAAAAGGATATACGTAAGAGACAGGTGATTTGCTTAATTCAGATAAACACATAGTTTGGCCATGAAAAGTCAAGAGTGATATAGCAGGAAAAAAGATCAAGTTATTTACAGTTTGTAAGGGACAAAGCAAGTTATAATATATCTTCTTTTGGGTTTATCACCTTGTTTAGTACAAAAATAGCTGTTGGTAATAATAGAGTTTTCACCTTGTATTTCTTTAAATTCCATATTTGTATACCATGCCGTTTTTTAACTTTCTACATGTGTAGGGATTGCCTTTCTCTTATATGTATATTGAGTAACCTACCGCATAGTTATGCATATTGCAATGGTCTAATAATCATTATAATAATAACTCTGTTACAGACACAATGCTTTTTGATTATCCACCCTCTGGCGGAGAGAGCAATGCAATGCAGTAAAGAGCTAATAACCGGCATAATGTGTATTTTCTACTGAAACAATAATAGCCCACAAACAAACAAACAGTATGCCATGGCTAACCTTTCCTCGAGAGTCAGATACATGGGTTTACATAAATGCTATTGTGGATGAGGAAGTGTCAATAGATCCAATGTCCATGATGGCGTGTGTATCTCCCAGCCCGTGCTCTCTTCATAGTCCCTTGCTCATGGGCATGGCTCTGGGAGATTGGCTGGAGCGAGCGGCCGCCCTTTGCCCGTCTCTCTCCTCCTGCTCCCCACCACCCTGGCCTGAAGCCTGCGTGGGCGGGAAGGGCGGAGGGTAGGACGGAGGAGGGATGGTGAGGTGAGGGAGAGAAGGCAGCGGGGGCCTGGGAGAGGTGGGAAGAGGCGGAGGGGTGGTTGACTGGGCGACGGCGGCGGCGGCGGCGGCGGCGGCCGAGGTCCGCGCGCGAGAGGTCGCCGGGGAGGAGTGCGCGCTCCGTGCACGCGGCGGCTCGGCGGGGCAGTCACTGATCTGCTCGAGTAACGACGGCATGTCTCCCTCGATCTTCTCCAGCACGGCGGCCATTTGCTTCTCGATCTGCTCAATCACGCTGTCCATCTGCCAGTCGCTGGTGGAGCTGCTGCTGCTCCCCGTCCCGGCGAGTCCTCGGCCTCCGTGGTCCAGCCCCGTCCCGTACAGTCCCACTCCTCCGCTTGCATACAGGGAGCTGTAGGGGTTCCCGTAGGCCCCCGACATCCCTAGCCCGACCGTGCCCACATCTGGATGGTAAAGGGGTGAGTGGCGGCCCAGGCTAGCTGAACTGCCTGTCGTGTAAGAGCCCTGGCCCGGTGTCAGGCCAGTGCCTTCCAGGTGATACTCAGCACTATATCTGTCGGTTTTCCTAACATCCCTGTCCCTCCTGACCATGGGACTTGTATCACTCCTTAACCTCTCCCCGGCGACTACATCCCCACTCACTGCAGCCTCCACCCCTGGCACGACAGAGACAACAGCGGGTCTCTCTGCCATTGCTTCTGGGAGTTGAGTCTGACACCAACTCCCATCGCTCTCCGCTTTGGCTTCCCCCTGCACTGCAGGAGTCCTCTCGGGTGCACTAGCCCCTGCAGGGGTGCTAGTATTGCCATGGAGTGTAGCAGCGATCTTCCCTTGTATGCTAGTGCCAGGGGAGGCGATTTTGTGGATCTTTTCTGCATTGGCTGCTGGCGAGGGGTCAGTAGTGGACACTGAGGCCGGCTTGAGATCGGCGGCCTGTTTATTGATGCCCAAATTGACGGCCATCCTCCTGCTCCCATCATCAGCTGCTTTCTTTGGACCGACGTTATTCTCTCCCGCCTCTTTAGGTTTCGGAGCAGAGTTCAGCTGACTAGACTGTAAAAAACTTTCCTCTGTGTCTGATTGGGAAATGTCCAAAGATGGACCTACGCTAATGCTCGTTGGTTCATCAAGCGTGCTGCCCTCCCCCTGGGCCATACTCGATGTTGAATTTTCAACAGTTACTTCTAAGGAGACACTACTTGTTGTCACGTCGTCTTCACTCTCCCCCTTTCCCTGGTTCTCCCCTTTGCTGCCCTGTGGCTCACCCTCCCCGTCGGCTTCCCCCTTTTCCTCCCCTACCTGCCCCTCTGCTGAACTGTCGACCACTGATTCCGTGTTTCTTAGCCGTTGCATGAAGGTGGTGACGCGAATGGCTTTCTGCAGAGGCAGAGAGAAAGAGAGAGAGAGAGACCACAACTATCAGAGGAAGAGATGGTAATCATAAACAGTGACTTATTGATAAACAGCTAGTGCAAGCTAGCTACTTTCCTGTACTTGGTTGCTTTTAGCAAAGCAACACAGAGAAGCGCTAAAGACAAGCATTTGACAAAATACATCTGTCCAGACACCATAATTAGACATAGTGTAGTTTGAGAGGCGTCTTTTATGGAGGGAACTGACAGCTACACAATTCAAGGGGCCTAGGCGTACAAGGTTTGGTATAAAACCACCCACAGAACAAATCTTTCTCAGCTGCCTGGACCAAATCAGAGGGTAAGGGAAGATCCAGATAGCAGCTCCCATGGAATCAGGAAAGCCATGTCTACACTTACCTGTGTCACCACGATGGCTTGGCTGCGTAAATTCTTAAGGGCGTCAAGTATGTCTTGACTTGACTAGAACACTGAGGCACAGTATGGGGCAATGAAACGGGAAAACCAATTCAGAGGAATGACAGAGGGCTAGAATTGCTTCAAAAAAAGCATCCCAATAGTCCACTGTGGCTTTGTTTTGTCTGGTAGACACTCAAATTGTCCTCATCTTCACTGATCTTAAATGAGTTATCAGGCGTGAATAGCCTTTCTTTACATTTACATTTACCATTGCCATTTTGGTTTCACCAAAGGTTTTCACAGTTTTCGATTGGTTGCGATAGTTGTATAATAATAGATGAGTGCAGACGAGGAGCAGGGAAGGGACAGAGAAGAAGGCCACTTGGAACATCTGAGTATTATCTTATAAAGATAAGAGGGGGCAGAGTGGATGGGACTCTTCTGGGACAGGCTGAAGAAGCAGTGGGTTTGACCAGAGCTATTGAAGAAGCCTCACCATCTCCAGCATGATCAATACATCTCTACATCTGTCAAAGGTAGCATTCTATGGATCAATTTGTTTTTCCAGTGGTCAGTAAATTATAGTCACTATTGTATAGTTTACTAGACAACTAGGCGTTACTACGCATTGCATTTCTGTATTGAGTCATGCTAGGCTGATAGTGAGTTTCTGCCCGCACTCTGGCCTCCCAGCCTCTCACACACTGAGCTACAGTACCTTCAGCTCCTGGGAACCACATGGAGGGAGAGAGCAGAATGTTATTATACTAAGGTTATGTGTGCTATTAGAGAATCATTAACATACTCGTTAACTCCTCGTTATCCATCATCGAAAAACTCCAATAACACCATTATTCATGATAGCCTCTTTCTATAACTCCATGTGTCTTTTGTAATATCGGTATAATACAAAAGGTATTTTGTACTGAATTGCACATTAGGATAAGAGCAGAGAATATAGCTGTGAAGAAATATAAACCAATCATCATTATCTTCAATGGGGACATTTCCATCACACTTAGTATCAATATATCTCTGCAATTTTGTATTGCCCAACCCTTCCTCTTTTCCCTGGCACCTACAGCTGTTGTTCCTGCTCTTGGTTGTTATTATCAACCTTTACTGCCAGAGGAGGGTAATGTTAATGAATTCTCACCCGCCACTTGGCTTTGGCAAAGTTCTTCTCAAACTGAGCACACACTCCGTCTTTTAGGTTTTTCTCCGAAGCCCCGTTCCCTGAAATCCTGTCAAACAGGGCACAGAATTATTCAAGTAAAAAATGGGTCACGTTGATTGAGAAGGAAAATTAGTTAGCTGTATGCGTGATTATGCACGCGTGTGTGAGTGCGTGCTCACCACTCGTGCCACAGTGCGTCTTGAGCTGTGATTCTTAACATTTGGTCCACCTCCATCAGTCGACACACAAGTTCTTTAGCTAAAGGCAACGGGCAAGAAATGTTTCTTGAATTCTCTACGGAAGTGTATACAACGTGATATAAATTGAAAAGGACAGTGTCGAAAAGTAAACAGCCCCTTAACTCAAAATGGCCCTTTAGGGCACATAATGAACATCATGTTAATTGTCCTTGACTGCTTGGCAGGGTATAAGTTAAGTTAAGTAGCAGTTACGCAAACTGTTGCAGTTGTATTTTTATTGCTCGATGCATAAAGACCGTACCAGCAGGTGAGATGTCATCCCAGTATGGCGTGTCAAACTCAAACTCGCCAGCAACAATGCGACAGAAAATGATGCGGTTGTGTAGATCTGTGTTTTCCTCTTCTGTCTCGTCATAAAATGGAGGATTACCTGATAGGCTGAAACAGGGAATGAAGCATGATGGGATCAGATCATATTTGTGATAAATCCAAGGAAGATTTTGGTGTTGTAACCGTGACGATGACTTACAGTATGTACATAATAACACCCACAGCCCAACAGTCCACAGGCCGGCCATACCGGTGACGTGCCACCACCTCAGGAGCTAATACAAAGAGGGAGGGAGGGAACGAGACAGACAGAGAGTCATAGGCACACAACACACACACACACACACACACACACACACACACACACACACACACACACACACACACACACACACACAC
>JAOPUD010000001.1:9881848-9898291 GCA_027122715.1 Trisopterus minutus
GGTCTCTGCCCCCCCCCCCCCCCCTGTCACCCTGATTTAAGCTTGTCTGCATTCAGACTTCAGATGTAAATGTAAAGTCTGATTGGTGCGACTAGCAATGAGTAAATGTTAAAGGCTTAGATGAGAAAGATGGCGTGCACTGGGATCGTTTGAGTAATCATCGTATTAGCAGTAATAGAAGCTGACCCCGGCCTTGAGGAGTGGAGAGCAGTGGAGGAAGAAAAAAAGGGCCTTTGCCGTAGCTATATCTCATGGTCTGACATCTTGGCTGCTCCCTGTCGCCTTTACCCAGGCAATGGGGAGAGTGGTAAAGATGGCTCTATTGTACCATTAAGGCAAATGGAGAAAGCACAGCTGTCGCAATGAAATTGAATTGCGCCCAAGCTTTGAGTACTCTGTGCAAACATTCCTCTTTTGTGTGTGTATGTGTGTGTCTGTGTGTGTGTGTGTGTGTGTGTGTATATGTGTTGCCAAATGTGCCATTCGGAAGCCGACAGACTTCAAGGCCAGGAGCCATCAGAAAAGACCGGCCACTACCGGCTTTGGCTCCTCCTTCATTCATTATGTCACTTGTTTCTGCCTTCCTCAAATCACCCCTCGCCGTTCATGTTCACTACATTCATCTACATTTCGATTCTCTGCACTCTGGTTTCAGTCACTCAGAACCCTCTGCAGGCCTTTGTTGTGTCTCAGTTCACCGCCACGGTTTACAGATATAGAATCACCTCAACCCTAGATTTCAACCTGAGACCAGATACAAAATCAATCATGACCACATTTTATATTGTTAACTAAGCTGATGTATTTTCTAAAATATGTTTTTGTTGATTGTGTCTGCCAATTATATTTGAAATTATATGTTTGGATTAATCATAAGTAGGTACCTTGGTGCCCATCCATGTTCTAGCTGTTGAAATACCAAGGAATTATTGTGTGTACACCATACTGCACAAGGTCGTTTCATGGATTAGCATGCAAATATACTCTTTGCAGGCTTAATTTAGGATTCAATCCTCAACTGGAATGCACCGTACCCTTTCCCTGTATAGTTCAAATCTGCCAAATAATATAATACTATTAGTGGGTGTGAATATCAACTGTTTGAGCTCATTAAATACTAGTGCCAACATGTTGACATGCACATATACACACACGCACGCCCGCACACACACACACACGCACACGCACACACATACCCAAACAAAGATACACGCACACCAGTATGTGTCTTTCTGGAACGTCTCCCACTTCCTTTTGTCGGAAGCTCACCCGCCCTCACTGCCTCCTTCGTTCCCTTGTTCCTCCCTATCCTCTCATCTTTTCCGCCCATTCCCACTTCACCCTCTCCTTCATCAGTTTGACTTCATAGCAACACTTCAATTTTTGTCCTGTTCTTTTATTTTTTCATCCACTTATTTATTATTTTGCTATTTATTCTTGTTGCTAATATATTTGTGTCCCCCCCCCCCCCCTTTCCTGCACCCCCTCTCCTCTTTGTTCCGTATTTTGGGCTCCAGGCCAGTCCTGCTTATCTCCTGACTGTTAGCAGCATGGTAGGCAGCAGGTTGTCGTTTGGGCCCTCCCCTTCGGAGGACGCAATGGTGAGAGAGCGAAAAAGAAAAAGGGGGTGACAGGAAGAGGAGAGACATGAAGAGAGCTGATTTGGTTAGACTTATTCTATTTTTTATTCTATTTTCTACTTCCAAACCCTTTATTCACTCTAGTCAATGATGCAATTGTAAAAGCTCACTGCCACTTGTTACACAGGAAAATGCAAAGAGGATTTCCACACCTGCCAAGTTTAGCCGCTGTGGAATTTTATAACATAAACTGAAACACTGCCTACCTGAGCACAGGTCCTGCCAGACAAATCCACACAATATGCCACTTTTTAAATGGTCTTAAATCAATCATGCCGTCCTATTGGGAGGCTTAATCTCACATGCGTAATGAAGCAGTCGCGAGTTGGCCTAAATTTGTTGAGCTATATTTGCATTGAAATGTAGGCCGGGCAATGCCTCATTGACTTTAACTTGGAGCGGGAAAAAAAAACCTTTAGAAAATTTAGATCATTCAAAAGAAACTGGAAGAACTTAATTAGCATTTCCCATCCGTATATCTTTAACTTAACTACATCTTAATTGTGCTCCAATTTTCAGACTTTTGGACAAAGACTCAGGTAAACAGTTGATTCCTGTTTACCTGACCCTGACTGTCCAAATGTCGGAAAATTGGACTATTTAGGGAAAGGTTGTGACAGTGGAAGGCAGCACTGTTTTGAAGTCTCTTGTCTAAACCCTGAAGTGTGGGCCACTTTCTTAATTGCCCAAGCCACTGAAAAATAGAGAGACTTGGTATTTGTAAAAGGCAGAAGACCGTGTGTTCTGGCACTGTGGGTGCTTCTATTTCTGTCCTGTTGGGTTATCTGTGTGATTGTTCTGCTGCTGTCTCAGGCCGTAGCCGCGGGAGACCGGGGTCACCAATTAGAGAAAGAAAGCCATGCAGACATCTGCACACCTGGGATGCAAAGGGAAACAGGCAAGTGTACTAACTAACACTGTCAAAGTGTTTATGCTAATTTATTGATGTCAGGTCTCACTTTTTACGGTGCGTCTGTGTGTGTGTGTGTGTGTGTGTGAGTGAGTCTATGCCCGTGTGTGCTCACGAGTGTGTGAATGTGTATGTGTGTGTGTGTGTGTGTATATAAGCAGTATGAAATTTATAAATGATTGATCCGATCTTTCAGTTGTCTTGTGTTGCTCTTTCAGGTCCATGAGAGTAAACGAAAACCGAGGACAAGAGAACAGAAGGTGAACTGGTGGAACTCGAACCGGATCTCTCCGGATTCCTTGGGTCTTAATGATGCGCCACTTTAAGGATGATGTACGTCATGTCGCTTCCTCTACCTCATCAGGGTGTCCAAGGTCACCCTCAAATAGACCACCATCCCATGAACTCTGTAGACCCGGAACGTGGTGGGCGGAAAATCAGCTGTTCATGTCAAAAATGGAAAGATTGACGAAAGATTGACGAAAGCTCGCCCTCCTTCAAGAGCCTTAATACACTTGCTGTGTTTTTCATCACGGTGATGATGGATAGCAGTGACGGCCCCACATGCTATGCCCTTCTGTTCTATCACTGGTGTACTTCCTGTCTCCATATCTGTGCGCTTGCTGTTTTCCAAGTGTTTAAGAGAACATTGGCTCTTGGCAATTTATAGGCCTAGAAGAATAGAAAAAATATAATAGAAACGGATATGGGTCTTTGTTGTGCAGCTCTTCATTTTGGACTGAGTTTCCATGTTGTTGTATAAATTGTGTGGGCATTTGGCTATTAACTTTTCACTTACGGTTAACGTCATTTCCGGAACATACAGCATACTGCTTTTCGTGTCAAGTGACATCAATCCCTCTTCACCACCCTAGTAAATATTTAATTGCTTGTTGTTGTCGAATATCGTCTGATGGGGATGCGGCCGCCCAGGGAGCAGCACTAGATACAGTCTGTGATGGCCATTGGTTCGTGATCCTGAGCTTTGATTTGATTTCAGGCGGAGTCTTTCTGCCATCTGGTGGTCGATTCGAGGCTGAAGCTTCAAGATGTTTTTTGCTTTCTTCGCGTACACTGGAAATGTAGCCGTTTAATGTCATTGCCTTTGGGGAAAAATTATGGGATTATGTTGTTTTAAGATTATCATAATTGTATAGTCATATTCTAATGTCATTCTTTACCCTGCAATCCGTGGAAGTTGAAAGATATTATTTGCTAACATAAGCAATTCTACAAACATTCACTCACTTGATAATGCATTACAAACGAACAATTAATAATTTAAAAACGGTAAACCTAAGTGAAAACGGCCAAATGTCCGTAATCATTATTCCCAGCATGCTTCACGTTTGCGTAATACTGATACTATTTTAGATACGATAGGTTGAAGACTAAAAAAGATCAGCAGCGATACATATGCGAATAAACACGTCATATAATACTTGTATTAAAAAGGAAAATTAAAAAAATGCACCATAAGTTAAAAGGCATTGCATTTGGGGAGGGTATATACTCACACGCCAGCCATGTTCACTTCCGTGGGAGGAAGCTCATTGTAGAGGTTACATACAGAGTGCTAGTCACTCGACCAATCACCTCGGGGAAGGTCTGAGACATGAGCCAATCGTTGCCCTAGCAGGGTATCACCTGATCCGGGTGAGTGGGTGCACAGAAACATTGGGCCTTAGTGTGTTGTTCTCACAGGAGAAGCTAGATGGTGTTAATTCTCAGCGCCACTAGTGGATGTGGACTCACTGCCTTGGAATCACCCACGGCTGGCGAATGAGTGCGATGGATGAGGTGGAGCACCGCTCCAGAACCCAATTCAGACTACTCTCCCCCCACTTTTATTCACAATACAATTGAAAAATCTATCCTAACGATCAATGTATTGCCCTTCAAAATCCACAGTTCCATTCAGTGTAGGACTTTTAGGTTATGCTCCGTTATATTTTCTGGAAATTCTTCAAAATCCCTAGTTAAATTCAGTGGATGTAAGTATGGGATGCATGTTGTATTTTTCGTCAAAATAAATGTTTTTTTATATTTTTTCATATATGACACAAAATGTTCACCTTCCTCTGTCTAACGCTACGGCCAACTAAACAGCCCACCCGTCACATATCCAAATTTAACTATTGGTGTAGGTAGCGTTTTCCTGACCTCGGGGTATGGCCAGGCCACAACCCGGTCTGTCAAACAGGAAGAGGTCTCGGTTACTATTTGACCCACTTATAGAGTATAGGCCTACTTGTCGAATACGTGGATTGGTTCTCATTGGTTCTGGGGCATGAGGCCGTCTGGAGTTAAAGCCACAAGCATCACCTATAAACCAAACAGTCGTGAGGGAGAAGCAAAGGTTGAACTGAAGTGCAAGGAAAATACGATATCTTAACCGTGCCTGGCGCTGCCCTAGTCCCGATTAGATCCTCAAATATACAACACTACAACATGATTATTTCCCTCAAAGTTCATCGTAGGCCTATCTATTTAATAGATAGAATGATACAAATCTTTATCCAAATTTCAAAATATTTGAATGCATTTAAAGTGAGGGTATAATTTGTGAATTCTTTTTGATTTATTTGTTATTAGAGAGGCAGAAAATGGCCTAGAGATAATTGAGTAATTAATAAAATAAAAATAGAAAAAAATAATATTTTTACTACAGCAAAAGTAATGTAGGCTATAATTCACAGTCACACAGAACTATAGAAAAATATGTTGATAAATTAATTATTTGAGATGCTGTGTTATGGTCCAAAATTAAGAAAGTGGAAGCCCAAGAAAGAAAAATAGCATATACCTCTCTATAAAAATAGAGCTTATTCAGCTATATAGTCAAACAAATCTGACTTTACAGACTATAGAAATATTGAATTTCTGGATCGGAAATGATCAGCAATAAGCAAGGCTGCTGATACTGTGGTATCCCCTGCCACAAAATAATTTCAAACAGAGACTGTGTCACAACTTGTTGATTGACACACACACATACGTTTTCAACCCCAAAGCCAATAAAATCCCACCGTGAGAAACTTGACACGGTCAGTATAAAAAATTAATGTCAGGATAACATTACACTTACAAATTACACTCAAAAAGCGGTACTTACTGCTACTATTATGATCTTGTCAAAAATCAGGACAGGCTAAGGGAAGACACGGATATTTGTGTTTGCACAAAATAAAAAGTTGACCAGTTTAAGGTAACACATGAGCCTAAAGTAAAACTAAAGGGGAAAAAATATGTATTTTCAAATATACCAGACAAGGGTGGACAGGGCAGATCTACAACAATGATGCTTGACATCCGTCCAAAGCTGTGTGCTTTTTGGTAACAACGATGACCTACACGAGCTGTGAGGTAAGGCACATGGCCCCTCTAGTGATAAGGCACAGAAGATAATCATGGTAGCATTAATGGCTTATATCAGGATAACTTGTCCACTCAGCTGGGACTGCACCATGTGCGTCCTGACCCAGTGTCAGCCTCTCTTGTCCTTATTACCTAAGATGACAGAGTTCATTTGGTAGGGATCTGCCCCGACAGCATGGGCATGGATGCTCCTTACATGTTCACAGTGTGTCATCACTCACTGTATTGTGTTATGGGGATTCTTATTCGGTCCCTGAGCACACCTCCTGCTTCCACGGTACTCCGACATTTCAGAATATTTCATAAAAACGAGTGTAAAGAAAAATTCCAGTTATATGTCAGTTAAAGTTATATTCAAATGTAACTACAGGGACAAGCTAAATAGCCTATACATGTAATTGCATTGTATATAATTAAATGAAAGGTAATTAAAATACATGTATCAAGAAATGCCTTTCACTTTGTTCAGCATTTAGTATATCAGATTCCCCAAAATTGATGACCCATAAAGCCTTTGGTCTTATCATCACAGATGTGCACATGTTCAACTGTCTTGGCCTCGCATGAATGTATGGAAGGGTCAGGAGGGCTGTAGTTGTGTAACTTTGTTATTGTTGATGGACTCAAAGCCTTGCCCTATCCACTACACACGGAAGTGTAGCGAATAGGGCATCCAGGGTATCAGGTGGATAGGTCTTCCATAAAAGAAGATGAACAAGTCCCCTTGTTAAGTCGTATCCCTGCAGAGGAGGAGAGAAGAGGAGAGGAGCAGAGGTGAGCAGTGGCACATACAGGCTAATAGATGGGTGCACAGGATTGAAGGACTTAACAATTGAAAGGATGGACCCTTTTTGTTTTGGGCTTGGTGAAATGTGTTATTATGGTGAAGCCATACAATGATGGAACTTTCTAACAGTGTTAATGCAAACTTAACTTAAGATATGAGCTGAACATATTTCAACATGACTTTTCTGTTTTTCTTCCTGACAGAGGGAACATCTGCAGACAACCAACGGACAATAACAGAAGTCTTTTGTGTGTGCGTCTGCTAATGTATGGACTGTTTCTACGTGTCCAGTATGTCCTTGTTTGTATGTGTGTTGCTTTGCGTGTTGATTGCAGACACCGCATGTGGATGCACACTGAAGAACTATACTCTAATGATTGAGAAGAATGAGTGTGAACAGTGTGTCCTCATAAATACTACTATCTGCAGTGGCTATTGTTACACACAGGTAAAGAACGTTTATTATGTTGGAATGTGCTATTTATTAGTATCTATAGTAATGATATAGTCATTATAGTTAATGAGTTCATAATGTTTTGCAGAGGATGACACAAAGTGCACTTGTCCTTAAACCTATGAAAACCTTAGCTGAATAAAAACAGTTTGATGTAATAAAGCACTAGGCAGGCCTACTGATGTGATGCATACCAACTTCAGACTGAAAATATTTTAATGTTAACCCATATTGAGTCTTAAATCCTTTTGATTGGTTTACTTCTTATTTGAATTTGAGGATGTGGCCTCATTGTGTACAGGACAATACGTGAGTACAGCACAAAACCTTTTTGCAATAATCCAATGATATCAATTCCAGGACACCAACTTCAGAGGGCGAGTGGGTAAAAACTTCTTGATTCAACGCGGCTGTACGCCAGGCTCTCTGGTGTATCGGACTGCGAGGCTGGTGGGCTGCCCTCAGAACGTCAACCCAGTCATTTATTACCCCGAATTCCACCGCTGCCAATGTAGAAGCTGTGACAGGCGCACACACCACTGTGTCCGAAAAAGCCGATATCCATTGAACCAGTGCGGCAAGACTCGCCACAAGAGGAAGGGTAAAGACTCTGACTAGATATGGGCACATTTTGTTACAAGTTTAAAACCACTTTTCGGATTTACAAACAACTCTACTAAACGCCACAAAGACACTGTTTGGGGTAATGTTTTGCATTCAATGTCCTTATGGTGTCACTATTGTATTTTGTTGTGACAGACAGATATCAGTAACTTCTAATGACGTTATTCTTGGGTATCGCAATGTGCATTTATCCTCAGAAAAGGAATTTCCAAGATATCCAATGCAATCTCACATAATTCAGTCCATTGATTTCCTTCTATTACTTAAGCTGATTTAAGTGGAGTAAATTTTCCCTCCTGGATGCGGGTGACCAATTACTTAACACTCAAGTGGCCAAGCTGTGACCATTAGGTCTACCATACAGTCATATTACAGCAATGGTTTACCAGCAGCGAGAAGTAGTGCAGTAGACCGGAATAAAGCTTAAATTCATGACCCTACATTCTGAGGTGACGGCGTTTCGGACTTAGAGGATATAAAACATGAGTGTTTCCAACTTAGAGATGGACATGTGAATATTACTTTTGACCTTTTCCTGTCCAGATATTGGGTAGGCGTGTAATGGACACACACCCCTGTGATATGTAATGTTGTTATGACCCTTTTTTTATCATGATTTTTTTATTCATGAGGAAACAATGTCCAAGTAATAGCCTGCGTCATTTATGAACAGCAAGCATAGGCATAGAAATTGTATTATACTGCTTTTCTATTAATGACAAATTACAAAAATATGTGTCAAAATACATGCATACATATTTCAGTTCAACTTTTGTATTTACTTTAAAGCATTTGGCAAGCTGAATAAATTTTTGTACTGGCATTGTCGTTTTGGTTTCTAGTCTGTTTCTGTGGTCTAATTCAGTCATTCCAAACCTGGGGTCCGGCACCCCCATAAGATAAGGGGGCGCCAGAGATCTGAAGCTGCATATTTTGAGCCTTTACAAAGAAAATACAATTAGATAATTAATTAAATACAATTAACAATAACAATTCAAAAGAACCAAAAAACCATCCACAAAATATACTTTTGTCATACAATTAAATATACACTTTTGAACGGGACACTAGGCCTACTTGGGCTGCGACTGAAGACGTTTCTCAAGTAGGACACCTTTATAGGTCCCTGTTACAGACCAGCCATGCGTTTCACTTGTGGGTACATGAAAGCGGAATCAAGCCACCTTACCCCGCTTTTTTTTAAGTCCTATTTTCATCCTTCTGGTGTGTGAAGTGCACTAAACACCTTCTATCAGTTTCAATAAGGCTGTCCACACCGGTGCGTCTCAGCAAAGCTTGATCAGCTGGTGAAGCGGTACCGCAATATGCAAAGGTGTTTAACCTTGTTGTTGGAGTTTTGTTCTCATTTAAAGAGATTGCATAGTTCAATTGGACTTTGTTACTCATGAGTTTCATTTACACATGTAACACACCAAATTGAAGATACATTTTACAGCTAACGATGGCAGCAGGGATCTCAAAACAGCCTAGGTCTACCTCTCATGCTGGCCGCTATACTCCTTGTTTTCCATTATTAGTTAGTAATTGATTAGTCCAAATTATTAGAAATACCTGCATACTTTGTTTAGGACAAGTGTGTGAAATATATAATGCAAATATGTCTGTGTAGCCTACTTCCACGATGCAGCTGGGATGCCGCGTAACAGGTAGGCCTATATGCGACAGCTAGGTTGGCATTGTGAAGTAACACCAGTCATGAATATCTTCTACATCTTTTTCTACAGAGTGGTCCACACAACACCATATACCGTTTTATGGGTTTGAGATAAGTCAGACCCTACAATAATGGCCTCTTTGCAATTCCGCCCAGGCCAAGACAGACCGAAGGTTTACCTGGGTAAATTAGAACCTGTGGGCGTGGCTTATTCACCATCCCTCCCATTACCAACATCAGCTGAACATGTACCTGGATAGGGATCGGCTTCATGATCCACCCCCATGTGCAAGCTCGTATAACTTGTATCTGAGTAATTAAGTGTTGAACCCTCCCAGGTCATACCTAGGATTAAAATGACGTTTAGACTGAAAAACGTAGTTGCTCAATCTATTAACACGCCAACTCATAGTATTGTTTAGTAACAATTACAAAATAACGATTAGTCCACGCTCTAGCTTTACCGGTTTGTATCCGTTTGTTTGGATCAAAGAGTTTTTAACTTTACCAATGATCATGTTTTTACATGATCATTTAAAAAGTGAGGTCATAAAAATGATATAAAAACCTAAGCCTACGTTTTTATAGCATTATATAAAAACGTTTACGTTTTTATATAATGCAATACATTAATTAGGATTTTTTGCTACCAAAAACATTACTGAAACGCTGTTTCTGAAAAGTATGCTAAGTCTCTCGGTGCAAAATCCAGAACCCCCCGTCCGTCTCAAATGTTATTTGCTGGCGTGGCGGAATTGTGGGTGGAGATTTCTGCCGCTCAAACTGCAAGGCTGTGCTTGCCTATATATAAACCCCTGTCTCGCTGTAATCTCGCCTTGCTCAGTGTCTCACAGGGACTCTCGGTGTGCTCTTCCTCACCTGCCTCCGCCATCGACAAATTATAACTTTTAACAGAAACAATGGCCCAGCATCAACAAATCAGGTAGAGCGCACCTTACACTACACACAACTGCTGCAATGATCAATGAATGACCAATATCGGATCGATACATTCCAGTGCATTGAAATCATTAATTGTTTTGGTGTTTTATGTGTTTTTGTCACGTGTATATTATAATAGTACGTAAAGTCACCACAACACGTATACTGAGATGGTCTGGTACTGTGGTATTACTTAGGTATTATTAGCAGCCCAGATGCCTGGAGGCAGTTTTTGCCATATACTACAATGACCAAACATCACGTAGTAATACTGGAATATCTTTAAAGATATACATAAGACTGCATAATATTACAAATTATTATATTACAATATAATAAACTTAATTGAGTTTAGTTTTTGTGTCCATTCTTGTTATTTTCCTTTTCTGTTGGTGTGAAAACAAGTCTCTTACAAACTCAATAACTCATTCACCCACTCACTCACTCACTCACTAACTCCCTCACAACTACATACACACATACAGCCACATACACACAGACCACAGTACTGCTCCTGACGCAATGTTTTGTACACATTGATGCTTAATGTGTGTGTGTGTGTGTGTGTGTGTGTGTGTGTGTGTGTGTGTGTGTGTGTGTGTTTGTGTGTTTCCATGCCCTGTGTGTTCACACCCACAGCCTCCCTGCCAAGCTGATCAATGGAGGCATTGCAGGCATGGTGGGGGTCACCTGTGTGTTCCCGATCGACCTGGCCAAGACACGCCTGCAGAACCAGCGCAGTGGGCAGCAGGTCTACAGAAACATGTAAGAGACCAGCAGGCTTCCTCTGGGAGTGGAAAAGTACCCGTGTAATGTTTGGCTGCTGGTGTGAATGTGAGTCTGTGTTTTGTTTTGCTGTAAAGGTTGGACTGCCTGATAAAGACGGTGAAATCTGAAGGCTACTTTGGCATGTACAGAGGTAGGCTTGTGTATTCTGGCTTTACATTTAATCTGCCACCCCTCTGACATAATAATCATGTTAATTACGTAGCTTAACTATTTATAATTACTACATATATATTTAACAGTCATTGAATACTTTTAAATGTTTTTTTTTTGTTTGCTATATTTATACAATGGAATTTTTATGTGCTTCCACTTTTGCAAACACTTCAAGCTGTTGTTGTTGTTGTTGTTGTTGTTTTCAGGAGCCGCCGTGAACCTCACGCTGGTCACCCCTGAGAAGGCCATCAAACTGGCTGCTAATGACTTTTTCCGCCACCAATTAAGCAAAGATGGGTGAGTACATTCAAACAAACAAAAAAACAAGGACTGCTTCTGATCACACACACACACACACACACACACACACACACACACACACACACGCACACACGCACACGCAGACAGTTTTCTTCCCCTTTCCCTCGCTACGCTAACCCACCCCCAATTGTTTTTCTATCCTCTTGCATTCTCATGCGTTTAGTGGCAGGCTAACAGTGTTGAAGGAGATGCTGTCTGGCTGTGGTGCAGGAATGTGTCAGGTCATCATCACCACACCTATGGAAATGCTTAAGATCCAATTGCAGGATGCCGGCAGGCTAGGTGAGCTTATTCGATCACTGCAAAGAAACAAGGACGGAAATGATCTATTTTTTATTACCTGTATTCCCGATATTATTATTACTAAATGAGGATTACTGTGCTGTTCCTCAGCAGCGCAGCAGAGAGTGATGCCCAGCATGGTGCCTGCTCTGAAGCTCGGAGCGGTGCTCAGCCGCTCCTACAACACCAACCCGGCACCTAACGTGGTCCGAGTGTCTGCCATGCAGATCACCAGGGAGCTGCTCAGAACCAAGGGTGTCCCGGGCCTCTACAGAGGTCTGGGGGCCACTCTGATGAGGTGAGAGGTGATCTATTGAGCAGGCGGTGTTCTAGTTTTAAGGGTGAAAAAAGATTTTCGATCAGAACTTTGAATTATATCTACGGCTGTGTGCTTGACGCCTTTTTTCCAGGGACATGCCGTTCTCGATGGTGTATTTCCCGCTCTTTGCCCATCTGCACCAGCTCGGACGCCACTCGCCTGAAGACCCCGCCGTGCCGTTCTACTGGTCGTTTGTGTCCGGATGCTTAGCCGGTTCCATTGCTGCCGTGACTGTCAGCCCATGTGATGGTAGGGGTTGCCCACAGAATATTGAGAATGAAAAGAAAGATTTATATATACTGCATACATAGTTTGTCTTCAACTAACCTCTATGTTGTGTCGTTGTGCAGTGATCAAGACAAGGCTCCAGTCCCTCAAGAAAGGAGCAAACGAAGAGACCTACAATGGAGTAGTGGACTGCATCAGGTAATACACCGTTATATATACTCTTCAGAGAATACAGACGAAAAACAACAAGACGCACGGTTTCATACAACGTTTTTATTGTCTGTCGCTGAAGCAATCTGAACTCTCCTTTCTTGACAGAAAAATCATGAGGAAGGAGGGTCCCGGGGCCTTCCTGAAGGGGGCCAGCTGCCGGGCGCTAGTCATTGCCCCTCTCTTCGGCATAGCCCAGGTGGTCTACTTTGTCGGGGTGGGAGAGTTCCTGCTGGGGTACACACCTCAGAGCATCTTCTCTTCGTGAGCATGCCCCTTTCTTCTCTACCTCCTCGGCAGGTTGGCAGGCAGCTATGCAATGGGACAAGCTGTGGGCCCAGCTCATGACTTTACGGTTTAGTTTACTACTTATTATTGTACGAGGCTATTAGTGCTGAAGGGGTCTCGGTGGTAGACATTTCAGGTTAAAATGGCTTCAAACCTGTGCTTCTGTTGCAGCACACGGCATGTTTAGCCCTTAGTTTTGCAGGAACTTGCCTTTGCAAGTTTCATTTGTTTGGTGAGCTGATTGTGACGAATTAATCATTGTTAATTCCTTATTCACACAGTTTTCCCTCGATGAGGGATTGGATTGTCCAGCTATTCCCAAATGTTCCTTGTTGTGAGGGTGAATTAACTGGCTTGCGCTGCTCTGTTTAGCTTCTTACTGCAAATAGAATCCATATCTATTACCCCTGCGGTATAATGCCTTCCTGTGTAGTCTTTGAGCAAATTCTAATTTAGTCACCACTACACGGTGGGGTGTTAATAGAAAGCTGGAGGAAGTATGCAATGGGTTGTTATTACTAAATAAAAGCAGAGGTGGCAAAATAAATCCCCAATCCTGTTTTAAAGGGTTACTGTAAGTGTTTATTTGTACATAGTTTGCTTTTTATACAGTAAGAATACTTGACAAATTTTTTCTCAGTTATGAAAAGTCAGAAGAAGGTTTATTGTCTAGAGAATTCCCAATTCATGCAAAGAATGGTGCGGAAACATGGTCATTTCTAGGGACAGACTTTTTGGGACCTGTTTTTTTGCTATGGAGGGTTAAGTAAACATTTATTCAGTTAGTCAGTATTTGTTTATTTCAATTACCAAAACACAGTAAGAGGGTACTGCTCGATAATGTGATATTATACATCCTAAGCTGACAAAGACTTTGATTTACATTTTTCAACCATAGGATTTTGGAGTTTTGCTCCACTGTCTAAACTGGCTTGAATGGCAGAATAAACTTTTCAACTGGAATTAACTATTTTGTGTCTATCTCAGTCTGTCATTAAAGAGAAAGTTTGTGCGTGGGAATTAGGTGGAGGCTAAGCAATCGGTGGTGTCTTGAAGGCTTGTCTGCGTGGCGCTTCAGGCAAACAGTATGATGCAAGTTCAGAAACGGTTGCACTTCCTTTCCGCTGAAGCACCAACGGTGCACCTCAGTGTAGGGGAGGTGCCAGATCAAGTGCACATTCTGCAGGGGGGAGTAACCCTAGCTTGTGTCATATTTGCGTGGCTGCAAGGGGCAGCTGTCTCATGGGCTCAAATTAAGAAAAGTAGACCTCGACCATGGTCCCTGATGCTGTTGAAAGTGAGTATCTTTTCATCAAAGATCAGAAGTCAGCTGGACACCAACACACACACACATTCTGTAAGGGGATGATGGGTGGCGTGTGGTATGTAATGTATACATTTAATAAAATAGGCTCATGAATATCACGTGTTCAATGAATGATTGAGGGAGTGGAGTTGAATAACTTCACCTTGTTCGTTTATTTCTCCCTAGATGTTTATTTTATGTAAACATAACATAACATAATGGTTCACATTTAGAAGTTGGTGAATCTGCCTCAATTCAGATTCCATAAGAGCAGTTGTAATAGAATGCAGCTACTTAACCTGCGCAGAGAAAAATGACTTATTAAATGGATATTGTAGACTATGAAATTAAACATACTAACATATTTTCACACAGAACTACTTCATCATGTATAGATTTCATCTAAAAGCTGCATGTGTGTTACAAGGTCCATGCTACACGCCACATAGGTGTCTTCGACTGGGCCCCTCCAAAGTTGAAAGATTGGTTTACCGTAAAGGTTTGTCAAAAATTATACATGGATACACACAAGTGTGTGTGGAGATTGCTGGCACTGATGACTCAATGTGCAATCTCACCCAGCCCAAGATTCCAATCAGACTTGGCCAGGTGAGGCTGCTTAAACCAGCCATCATCCACACACACACTGTGTGTCTCACACCATGCCACATGTTTCATAGGGAAGTGTTTCTGGGTGTAGGTCCAATACAAGCTCAGCCTTGCTGGCACTTGTCGAGGCTTGAAAGAAGACCTCAAAATATAAAGTGATCATAGAAAGCAAAATGAAAAGAACAATGAAAAAACGATTCCATCCGGTGTGAAGAAAACCAGAGGCAGGTAGATTACCTGTTTTTGAAAAATAATTTTATTAGGCATCAAACAGTAATCTTCCTGAGAAGCACGTAATGCAGAAAAAAAAATCAACCCAACACAATATCAGTCACAAAGAGCATGGTACAAAACAACTTCAGTCATGACGTTGAAACATATAGGCCTACATTGAAGGAACACAATATGGATACACGGATTGGTCGGTTAAATATGATAAAAGATCATAAATCAATGAATTCTTCCCTAAGCCAGTACGGATTCTACAGTGTCTGATTCCAGCGGATAACTACACCTGCTTGTCTGATCGCTGGCCTAATGGCAAACATGGCTGTATTCAGATATAACTGGTAACCTCATCGTGTCCTCATATTGAAATACCAAGGTAACCCCAAGATTCATCGGCGACGAGGATTCCAGATATGCCTCCTAACATTAACAACGTTTAAGTAACTATGACGGATAAACAAGAAGGGTCATGCTTGGTACCAAACAGAGAGAATTCTCAGATCAGTCTCTCTACATCCATTAGATCTGCTCTATTGGTATATGAAACTCCACGACAAGAACAAAACGAACGCAGATCCACGGGGAAGAGATCCACTCCTGCTACATGTTGGGTATGTGTGTGTCGGTAAAAATGCAGTCCAACCCTACAAACATATGTACACTAGTAGCTACGGTTACTCTGTTTTTCTCTCTACGTTCTTTTTGTGAGTGACAGCTTGTCGTCAAACGAAAGGCACACAAAACGTCCATGTCAACATCCTTATACTATCTACTGAAAGTTTGGACCTACAAACACAGCATGTTAAATAAAAAAATGTTCACTGTATCGTATTAAACCACACACAATTCACCCATATTTACATTAATGTGCACTGATATCGGTGCCGTGAACTGTGCCCTGGTTTAGATGGAACCACCAACTTGTATTTTGTTTATGGGATGCAATGAGGCGGGAAAGCACAAAGAGGAAACGCACAGACAAATACTTCCCGCTTTGTTATCGTACTGTACTTTAGATTTTTCTAAAGGCTGGGTAAAGAGGAACTTTCAGATGCTCACTCAACAGGAGCATTGATGGAACATGTCAACCATGTCCTGGGAGTCAACTGTTACGATGTTAATAACGCCATACCTTACATACACATTACATGGATAATGTAGAATATGGAGCCACCGGTCCAACCGGGTGACTGAAACCCAACATAACAGTCAATCAAACAGGATGAAGGTGTGTGTGTGTGTGTGTGTGTGTGTGTGTGTGTGTGTGTGTGTGTGTGTGTGTGTGTGTGTGTGTGTGTGT
>JAOPUD010000001.1:10022107-10032195 GCA_027122715.1 Trisopterus minutus
CTCCTTAACGACCTGTCTCTGTACTGTCTAACCCCTACCTGCTCCTTAATGACCTGTCTCTGTACTGTCTAACCCCTGCCTGCTGCTGTCCTGCAGAACAGGGGTCCTCTCAGTGAGCTGAATGGAGGCTGGCGTTCGTTCTTGTAGGGTTGCTCTCCTGGCGTCTGCTGGCCGTCCCTCGGGCCCCCCGCCCCACCCCTGTGAGTGAAAGGGCGAACTAAAAAGGTATCACAAGTGGGTCATCATTGCCATGGGGACGACTAACAACCCCCACCTCCCCCCCCCAATCCTTCCTAAAACTCTGAGCTCAGACCGTTTTATTTAGAATGAACTCAAACCGCCTCCGTTCCGACACACACACACACACACACACACACACACACACACACACACACGCACACGCACACGCACACGCACACACACTCACACTCACACTCACACACACACACACGCACACACACGCACACACACACAGTGACCTGCTTAACCTTTGCAAATTTAAAAGCAATGCCCACTTTGTAGTCTATTAATGGGACTTAGTAGTTGGCATGGTTTGAGGGGATGCATTAACAAATGGAAATGAGGTGATTTATGTGTCATTTGTCAGTCAAGAGCTCACATAAGGCCAATGAAGGCAGTCAAAAGTGCATTCAGTACATAATAATACATTCTGAATCGCCATCTGCCAAGACCATGTCAAGCACCTGTTTTAAAAATTTGAGTTCACACGCACATGCAGTTTTTGGGTAAACATATGCATCCAGGCTGAGTATGTCCTTGTGTGTGTGTTTGTGTGTGTCAGTGTGTGTGTGCGTGTGCGTGTGCGTGTGCTTGTGTGTGTGTGTGTGTGTGTGTGAGTGTGTGTGTGCCTGTTGGTATGTGCGTGGAATAGGATATATATCTGAGTTTGTGTGCCTGTGTGTATGTGTGTTTTGTGTGATGGGTGTATATCTGTGACAGCTCACTAACATTTGTGTGGATGTGACGAAAGAGATTCTTCGGCTTTCGGCACTGAGCTGCCCAGCCTGCTTAATCCTCTTAATAGGGTCAGATCGCCCATCCGAAAATACCAACGGGCCCTCACAATACCCTCCCAGCATCCCCACCCATGTGGGGACACTAACAAAATACCATCCCACCATTCCAGAGCCATCTCCCCAATATAAGCTGTAGCTGTACCCCCTGAGTTACAAACACCCAAAAACCACAATAAGTTCAAACACTTCTTCTCTTTCAATAGCCAATGGCATAAAAAAAAACCAGACACACACACACACACACACACACACCCACATCTACATTGCTCCACTGGACTAGGAATTATCTGGCACTCTCCGCACTCAACCTTGCTGTAATGAATCATATTTATAAGAGGGTTGTTTATTTGTATTTATTTCAGGCCATTTGGGATAGGGAAAGGGAGGATATTCAGATGCATCAAGTTATTTTTGCATTTGTATTTTATTCTGGGAAGGATAGAGGAATGAGTTAAAAGAGGCATGGGTTAGAGGAAATCTCTCTTTCGCTCCCTCGCTCGCTCTGGCTCTGGCTCTCTCTCTCTCTCTCTCTCTCTCTCTCTCTTGCACTGTCTCTGTCTCTCTCTCTCTCTCTCTCTCTCTCTCTCTCTCTCTCTCTCTCTATGGACAGACTAATGATTTAAATCTATTTTAATATTAACCTGCAAACTCTTACCCATCTCTTTACATTTGAAGTATTTTGTATTTTGTATTTTGCTCTTTATACAAAGATTCTGCATGATGTAATAATATCTTTGTATAAAAATAGTCTAAAATATTTTGATTATTTAAAAAGATTGCTCCAGATGCTCGAAGCTTATAGCTGCTGGATATGATACGCTAGACTTGCAGCTCATCTATCGCCTGCCAGTCTAAACATCTGTCCATGTTTACAGATTGTTTTGAAACCAAAGGGATTAGCCTAAGATTCTAATAATTCAAACCGTGATGCCCATATCGCTGGTGTGGCTAAAGTGTCTCTTAACCATACTGTTTCTTTATGGCCTTTGTCTCCTCATGATCCTCTGTCTATAAATAGTACAGCACAATGCAGCACAGTAAAAGGTAAAGTGGCGAGGAAGGGTGGCTTCCCCCTGGTTACCGGCATTCACCAACACCACTGGTGTGCAGCTGTCTATCCTGGGCTAAACCCTCTCCTAAAAGGCATGTTTAAAACAACAAACAATAGTTTCCAACATTTTTCTTCCTTTGATCTATTCATTCACCATGGATGGATGAATACTGGAGTAGAAAGGACTCTGCAACATGTCATCTTGTCTAGTTTCTTTTCACTGTAGGACACCAGCCCAGACACAACATATACATGGAAGAGAAATGAAGAGAGGAAACGATCGAGTTTAGATAAATTAAAAAGGAAGATTTTCACTGATTTGGACAATAATAGTAATGGTGTAAAAATTTTTATGTAAAAAAAACATTTATGTAAAAATTGTAACCGATGGAAGGATATCATCATAGTGAGCCTATTTATCGCTGTATTTCTTCATCCTGAGACTAAATTTAAACATAAAAAGTAAGTGAATGCAAACGGTAAGTTAATAAAAATATATATATTTCTTGAAAAAACAACAACACAGAACTGCTGTGAAACACATGACCACCACCTGCGTGCCTCCAGGTCCACTAGCAGATTTCGCATCACATGTAACCAGACAGGAATGTGTGCGGTGACCGGTCGCTGTCATGTAGCGCCCGGCAAGGGGAAATTAGGACCAGCGTTGTTGAGGTGTATTTCTTAACTGCGTGAGAACACCGGGGTATGTGGAACACGAGTGCCCGTATGTTTCCCTACCACAGACGACATGACAACAGCCGGTGTATCGTGTGGCCTCATTTGAGACCACGCCCAACGCCCAGGGGCCCTTGTATAATCTTCGTATAATCATCTTCTTTTTTTTAAGAAAGTCATGGCGTCGAGCGATGTTTTGATTGTTTTTTAGGGGGGTGATTGATGTGAATTGGTTGGTGTCTGGGTAAAAAGCCACCCATTTAAAGGCGTTTGCAGCGTTCGTAAGTGGGATGTGTAGAGTGTCAGTAACTTTGATGAGATGAATGAATCGGTAGGGTTTGTGTGCTCACGACGCTGCCCCTCTCTCCAGATGACGTGAAAAGGTCTAAATCGCGAGAGAGCCCTAATACTGGTTTTAACTGCTTTCTGATGATACAGCCGCTTTAAAGGGTGGATGATCGTCCGATCAAGACTTGATTGGGCAGAAGATGACATGAACCACCATTATATTGTCATTAATTGTTATCGTGAATTTAGCTCATCCTTTCTTTATGACCCCCGTCTTCCCTTACCACCTGAATGGAGCAGTGTGCTGCGAAAAGGTCAGCGCGTCAGACTAAAGGGAGAACCCGTGTGTGTCTGGGGTCGAGCAGTCTGGGGAGACCTAAGGAGGTACGTTTTCTGTTCCAGTCTGAGAGGCCTTGAGTGGATTGTTAAATATCAGATCACTGAGATTAGAAGTAATGCACACACACACGGACATACACGCACACACACACATACACACACACACACACACACACACACACACAAGCTGTAATAATTTAATTTGATCGTCACGTCAACACTAATCCAAATTCAGTATCACATATTAAAGAAATGTTTCCAAAAAATGTGTTATTTTAAAATGTTGTGAATCCTATTTTGCGTGTTTGTGTGTGTGTGTGAGTTAAAGTGTGTGTGCGTGCGTGAGCTTGTGTGCACATACCTGTGCATTTCTGTGCATTAGTGAATGTGTGTCTTCTCTGTGCATGTTCCTGTTCTGATGCATGTGTACGTGTGTGTGTGAGTGGGTGTAGGTGTGTGTTCCTGTGGCCTTTGCCACAGCTCTGGTTTCTGACTAGCATAGGGTTACTCAATGGAGTGTGAATTAGCCATTCTGATCCCAAATGACAAAGCAGCAGCCTGAGGGAGCAGGACTAGACGACTGCCGTAAGACCGGTGGACCCTCTCTTACACGCCTCTCTCCTGCTCACCCGGCCTCCTACTTTCTGCTGGTTTTATGGGCTTTAAGGAAGGTGAGCTGGTGGTGTGTGTGTGTGTGTGTGTGTGTGTGTGTGTGTGTGTGTGTGTCTATGTGTTTGTTTGTTTATGTGTGTGTGTTTGTTTATGTGTGTGTGTGTATGTGTAGACATGACTTGTGCATGCTTGAATGCATGCAGTGTGAAAATGTCTGCCCTTCTGATTTTGTTCATGCATGGCATTTAAGTATTGGATGGATATAGTGCATGCTTATTAGGCATACATTGAAGGAGGGAGACAGAAACTAGTGTTTCTAGAAACTCGGAAGCAGAATTGATTATTAGTCAAATCACAGGGAAGGGAAATCAATGTTAATCTGAACATACCGCCCGATATCTTCAATATCCATCCTTCTGATTATTAATAATGTCTATTTAAATTGGGAATACTTACGAAAATCAAAAGTGGCTTACAGTGGGTATCTGAACCGATATGCCCTTTTATCCGACGCTAAGGGCATATTGGTTTGGATACCTGAATTAGACACACAAAGGTCATTTTCAGGTATTGAAAGAACAATGTAATTATCTGACTATGCTATTTTAACTAAGGACTAACCCAGGACGGGTTGTCCTGTTATTGAACATTGGTGTGCATGGTGGGTGGTGATGCGGCGGCGATGCAGCAGTGGTTGCTTTCCACTGTAATTATGTCATTGTTTTTTATCAACATAATCTTCGCCCGCATTGTTTTTGTGTTGTCAAGGACATCTTGTCAGTGTTGTGATTGACCGTTTTAACATTTGACCTGTTGAAAGGTAGAGGTGTCCCATTATTAAAAAATAATACATACTCTTGGAACGTATTGACCAATCAGGATCAAGTATGCCACAGCGCTGTGGTATGAAACCTCTAAATACGGGACAGGATGAGATTGTTCTGGATGTTTGAGTGGGGTTAGGAGGAGTGAAGCAGAGAAAAGGGAGGAAAGCTTATTTAATTGAAGGTACTTGGGGGTACTTGTATCATTCAGATTCCAGACAGTCTTGCCAACAACTTTGTTAACATTCTTCTTAAACTGCACTTTACTACATCACAGCCTGCCAAGTATCCCTTATCTGTACACACTCCTCCCAAACCCGCCACCCGCCCCACCCGCCCGCCATTGAGCCATTATGCCACGGCCCACATCCTTCTTCCCGCCATTTTCCCGCCATCCTTCCCTCCACCCCCCCCAGCACCCGGTGGCATGAGCTCGTGCTGGCGGTTAAGGTGACACGAGCTCATACGCCCCGGAATGTTTGATTGGGCATCTGCAGCTATAGGCATTCACGCAACATACGGAAAGGCCGCGTAGCCCTCGGGTAATCTGGTGCACGTGTGAACGGATCTGGAGCTTTGTGGCTATTGGTCGTTTTTATCTGAGGTCAAGAGGGGAAACTCTGTGGGGAAGAGCGGGGGCTGTTTCAATGTCAGCCCTGTGTCTGCTGGAGTCCAGGCCTCAGTAAATTATGCGCTAATGTATGCACAGCCCCAGTTAGCCCGTGATACCGTCCCTTCCTTTTCCATGCTGGAACTGGGTCATCGGGTCACGTGGTGCCTATTTGTTTCTCTCTTGCTAAAAAAGTGTGTGTGTGTGTGTGTGTCTGTGTATGTCTGTGTGTGTGTGTGTTTGATGTTTGTGTGTGCGAGTGTGTGTTTGTGACAAATCCTGATTCAAATGTTGAGATATTTGATAGCAACTACATTTCCAGTTCACTGTTTTTAGTTTACCGTAGCTTGCCGTATTGATGTCTTGCGAACAGAAATGTAATTGATGAATTTCTGATGACCATTTGGACTTAAAAGCTATAGAGCAGACACGCGGTGACGCTATACGTGACGCTATATGTGATGCATTGTAATGTAGCTGCTCCTCATGGGTGGGTTCCGTTACTGCCCGGGGAATTGAACCCATCTCCCTAATGGGGGTTTCAGTGTGTCCCAGTACTCGAGTGTTTCTTCGCCAGGAGCCTCCAGTTACACGAGAGTTAAGATAATGGAAGACATTTAGTTAAAGGTTTATTTCAGTCAATTGATGGTGAGTGTGTACATGTAACATGACTAGTTCTCATTAACGTGTAGCACCGTTACCACTTTCATCCATAGCGACTTTTACAGGGTACTTTTATACACATGTCCTAATGAGCCGTGTTCTGTTTCATGATGGCTACGCTGTCCGGGATACTCCCTCCGGGCTTCGCCGTGCGGGATTGTCCCGTGCGGGCGGGCTTGACCCGTGCAGTCATTCGCATGCTGCACTGAATATTTCAGCAACACACCAATCACCAACGTGGGCACCACCGTCATTCCCCAAGGCACCACGACAGTTGGAAAAGTGTCATGTAGGCCTGACGCTATGGAGAAGATTCTCCTTAGTTTTCCCGCCCTCCGCAGCAGGGCTCCGCCTCTCCGCTGCCTCAGAAAATATTTATTATTCAACCAATCAGATCGCTCTTAAAATATATATTTTTTGACCAATCAGATCGCTGTAAAAATATATTTTTTTAGAGCAATCTGATGTGTCAACATTTTTTTTATTTTTCAAGTGATCTGATTGGTGGAAAAATAAAATATTTTTGTATTTTTTAAATATTTTAGTTAATATTTAATATTTTTGTGCTTATTATTCAACCCTGTTCTTGGATATGTATTAAAAGGCCTTCAACATCAAACAGTGTTCAATAAAACAAGGCTTGAATCATTATTGGTATGGCATCATTGCCATGAAAATATTTTATTTTCAACAATTAATTGCTCCAAATAAATATATT
This sequence comes from Trisopterus minutus, assembly GCA_027122715.1. Lineage (NCBI taxonomy): Eukaryota > Metazoa > Chordata > Actinopteri > Gadiformes > Gadidae > Trisopterus > Trisopterus minutus. The sequence continues at coordinate 10,028,928 of JAOPUD010000001.1, forward strand.
TTTATGAACAATCAGATCCCTCTAAAAAAAAGTATTTTCATGGCCCTCCACAATCAAACCTTGTTTTATTGAACACTGTAAATAGGTTGATGTTGAAGGCTTTTAAATACGCATCCAAGATGTGTATTTCGCCTTCCTCCGTGCGCGATCCCCTGTGCTTCATAAGCGGGCTGGGACTCATCCAGTGTACCAGTCTTTTGACCCTGACTTTTGGCTTTAAGTCTTATGGCTTTAAGCAGAAGCCGGAGCTGCCCATTACGCTGGTTGAACGGTCCTTCGTCGCTCAGTTGCCTAGGCCCGTCCCTGCAGTGGTTTCTCCACTTGCAGACAAACAACTCCCTCACACACGGTGTAAAGGCAGTGGCGGCTAGTCTCCCTGGTTCTTTGCCTAGACTCGGCCACGATGACAGCGAGGCTCCTCGGAGAGATGCCGTCCCGTTGGGTGCTCACCAGCCTCCATATGAGCGTGACCGCACTGTCTGTCATGCACCTGTTGGGGCTGATTGAAGCCGCCCACCCTGTGGTTCCCCTGGGTCTGCTCTTTATGTGTCGAGGAGGCTCGCCAGAGGTTGGATCCCAGGCGACACAAGCTAAGGCAGCGCGAGCTAGAGCTTCTTTGTTGCTTTGTTAAGCCAATATAGCTGCTCTTTTCATTGTTTGATTTTTCATCGATTCATTGTTAGATTTTTCATGGATTCTATAAAATAAGGGCTGAGTCAGAGTTTACAGACTCAGTCTATTCTCTTGATCATCGCTTTGCGTGTTCTTAGAGAGAATATTAGGAGAATATATATAGGAGAATATTGAATTGTTATTTAGCTGTTGTGTTTTGCACATCCTGTGCTTATTGAGTCTGATGTACCCTGTGACGTAGGTCTTTGTGACTTGGGTCCAGCAGGAGTACATTGTACAGCCTCCACTTACAGCTTCACCTTAGCCCAAAAGGCGAAGCCTAGATGGCGTGGCCTACATGAAATAGTACAATAGTTATAATAACATAACTATCGTTATACAGCTTGCCGCTGGATACATAGGGTTCAAACCTATACTATTTTAGCTGAGAGTCCCTTGAGTCCCAACACCTGAAGCACTATACTGGCCTGCACCCATATAAGATGCACTACTGAAAGACTCAATAATAAAAGACTCAATAAAAGCGTTGAATGGGAGCGAATGAATGAAGTGGGAAGATCTCCCACTGAGATTCCCATTGATATTGGCTTTACCTGGATGTTTGCATAGGCTTTCAGGTAGAACCACACTCTAGGAATAAAATTTGGCAACGCATTTAATTTCTCACATAACTTCTCTCATCAGATTAAAAATATTGTGTTCTCTGTCTTTTTTTTCTGTTCTGCAGGTGGTAGGAGAAGGACCAGGCTGTGAAAGCAGGGCCACTGTGTTTGTCCTTGTGAACCCTGCTGTGGGCTGGCTATTTCCGTTCCCGATCCAGGCCACTGAGCTGGACATCCCTCCTGTACAGTTCTGTGTGTGCCTCTACGCCTGGGGCCCCAGGGCCTTGATCTGGAGACACAACAGTCATGGAGGTGGCTCTGGTCGACTTGGAGGGCCTGGACGACGTGGACAGCAGCCTGGAGGATGAGCTGGAGAGCTACGCAGATGAGACCACCGCTCTCACGGTGGACATGCCACCGGAGCGGAGCAGCCCAACGAGCGACCATCACCTCCTGGCACCTCAACCCACCTCCACACTCTCCCACTACAGCACCTTGCCCCCCAGCATCTGGGGGTCTTCAGCCTCAATGGCACAGACCTTGGCCGTGCCCCAGTCCCCAAAGATGAATGCAGGGAGCAGACGGGGCCGCACAAGCTGTGCCAGCATGATCTCCAACTGGAAGCTGTTGCTAAGCAGCGAGTCCACCAAGGAGAGTGAGACCATATACAGCCGCCTAGCGAAGGAGTGCTGCGAAGATCTGTTTGTTGATAAGCGTGGTCTTGACGACGGCGACCAGAAAGTTATAATAAATATTGCCGGTCTTCGATTCGAGACTCAGCTCAAAACATTGGACCAGTTCCCTGACACGCTCCTGGGGGACCCGACGAAGAGAATGGATTACTTTGACCCAATGAGGAACGAGTACTTTTTCGATCGGAACAGGCCAAGCTTCGACGGGATCTTGTATTACTACCAGTCGGGGGGTAAGATCAGGCGTCCTGCCAACGTTCCTCTCGACGTGTTTACCGATGAGATGATCTTCTACGAGTTGGGCAGTGAGGCCATGGAACAGTTCAGAGAAGACGAGGGCTTCATAAAGGACACAGAGATCCCGCTGCCAACCAATGAAATCCATCGGCAGTTCTGGCTGCTGTTTGAGTACCCAGAGAGCTCCAACGCAGCACGCGGCGTCGCGCTCGTCTCAGTCTTCGTCATCGTCATCTCCATCATCATCTTCTGCCTGGAGACTCTGCCGGAGTTCAGAGAAGAGTCGGACATGCTCATCCCCAGCGGGCTGAAGCCTGTCAACCAATCGGCGGGCGCGCAGACACCCAAGCCCCCCACTTTCTCCGATCCCTTCTTCATCATCGAGACGGCCTGCATCGTCTGGTTCTTCTTTGAGCTGTGCGTGCGCTTCTTGGTGTGTCCCAGCAAAAGCGACTTCTTCCACAACCTGATGAACATCATAGACATCGTGTCCATCATCCCCTACTTTGTCACGGTGGTCACGGAGGTGGTGAGCACGCCGCAGGAGCACGCCTCGGCCAACATGTCCCTGGCCATCCTGCGCATCATCCGCCTGGTCCGGGTGTTCCGTATCTTCAAGCTCTCCCGCCACTCCAAGGGGCTGCAGATTCTGGGGCAGACGCTGAAGGCCAGCATGCGGGAGCTGGGCCTACTCATCTTCTTCCTCTTCATCGGAGTCATCCTCTTCTCCAGCGCAATTTATTTCGCAGAGGTGGACGAGCCCAACACGCAGTTTGTCAGCATACCCGAGGGGTTTTGGTGGGCGGTCGTCACCATGACTACGGTGGGCTACGGGGACATGTGTCCGATCACCATGGGCGGTAAGATGGTGGGCACCCTGTGCGCCATCGCCGGCGTGCTGACCATCGCCCTGCCCGTGCCCGTCATCGTCTCCAACTTCAACTACTTCTACCACCGCGAGACGGAGGCTGAGGACAAGCTCCCCATTACCACTGCTGTGGAGGAAGCCATGAAGTTGGACCTGGAAAACAAACAAGGAAGTAGGACCACGCTGAACAAGTCCAACGGTGTCTGGCAGAATGACATAGGGCAATAAGTGTGGGG
>JAOPUD010000001.1:10055276-10062776 GCA_027122715.1 Trisopterus minutus
TATTGGCAAATAATAAATAAATACTATCCTATACCAGAAAACTGCTATAAAGAGTGATTCTCAATTGTTTTTAAATGTTTGTTTCACTACAAATGTGCACACATTAACTATGTAGGCTATGTGTATATGAAGTTGCATTGTAAACACATTACAATTATACAAATACTTGGAGGAGACATTCAATTGCGCTTCTGTTCGTAGTTACATGATTGCAGCATACGCATATGCCGGCTCCAGCCTAATGAACTACATCACCCAGAATGCATTTCACCTCGGCCTGTAACTGTTGTGCTCGTGACGTGGACGAGGGAAAATCAAAATCTCGTCTCGTCGCAAGTCGACCAAACAGTTGCTGGGGAGAAGGTCAACGGATCGATATTAAGTAAGCTAAGCGTGTATGCTATTAAATCGACGTGCTATTCGTCATACTTTTTTAATAAAAGCAGTTTCTGGAAGTTTGCGTTAGTGTCAGGTCCGTATGGAGCTAGCTAGCTAACCTTTGCTCAAGGCAGCACGTCTCAAAAGAGAACCAGCCCCAGTTGACCCGTTACTTGTTCTTCTTTTGGCTCCCGCTGAATGACTCGCACTTCAGGCTCACCATGCAGAGGGCCTCCCGGTTAAAGCGTGAGCTCCAGATGCTGAGCACCGAGCCTCCCCCGGGGATCACCTGTTGGCGGCCGGAGGACCAGGTGGACGAGCTGCGGGCCCGTCAGTCGTAGGCTTCCAACTCGGATCTTATCCAGGAGCAATAACCAGACTCTTTATCGTCTTATCTGCTTAATGTCGTTTCTCTGGTTTTCTCTGGTTTACAGAGATAGTTGGTGGAGACGGTACACCGTATGAGGGCGGACTTTTCACCTTGGAGATCAAAGTCCCCGAGAGGTGAAACTGTCAATGATGATCCTGTAATAGTCAGTCGTCATGGTTCTAAACCCTTGTTTATTATTTAAAATGTACCATCCTGCTTTCACCCTCTTGCACCAGGTATCCCTTTGAGCCTCCTAACATCAGGTTCCTGACGCCCATTTACCACCCTAACATCGACAACGCAGGACGCATCTGTCACGACGGTCTCAAGCTCCCACCCAAGGTTGTTACAACCTCCATATCAAATGCTGTTCAAATAAAAACAGTTTGTCTTCTGTGCTCCAAGACTCTGGTATTGTATATCATGTCCATGCCTGTGATCTTAAATTGTTTTAAATATGGATTTATTTTTTACATTTGGGGTCCAGGGTGCCTGGAGACCGTCTCTCAACATCTCCACGGTCCTCACGTCCATCCAGCTTCTGATGGCTGAACCCAACCCTGATGATCCGCTCATGGCTGATATAGTAAGGCTCAATTATACATTGAAACACCTGGAAATACATAAGCTATCACTGTCTGTGTGTGTATATTATTAAGAGGGCTTAGAAGTAACCCTGCTGTACAAAACAAAACTGCTGCTAATTCAAGAGTCAACCGTTTTTTATTGCAGTCGTCAGAGTTTAAATACAATAAACAGCTGTTTGTGGAGAATGCCAGAAAGTGGACTGAAAAACATGCGGTCCAGAAAAACACGGTAGGTAGTAACACTTGTAGTCTGGCCTTGATAGTCTATTTACTGCACATGATGTAGTTATAGATCTCACCACTTGATGGGGCTATGACACCATTTTATTATGGGGCAAATAGTTCAAATAGTTAATTAACGTTACATTTGCAGCAAAGAATTCCTCTTTTTGGTCTGGTTTAGATAATATTTAATGGAAGGAAATGTTAAGAATCAATAGTTGGCAGAACTTTTTTTCCCCAGTCATTTTCGTGTGGATGTTTGCAGAGTTCCCTCAAGAGTCAAGACCATTCTTCTCCAGATCTGAAAACATCCCGCAAAAGAGATTCTGTGGGCGCATTGGAGAGCACCGAGAAAAAGCCAGAGGATGCCAAGAGAGCATGCTTGTAGCTCATTACTGGATAATCATGTCTCTAAATGTGGGAGTGTGGTTTAGAACCTAACGCAATTAACACACTTGATGATTACTGTTTGTTTTTTATTGTCAATGTCAGTAGTTATATAATATTTATTTTTGTATACTTTATGAATGTATCTTCTTAGTCTTTGATATATGTTTATATTCAAACATCTGTAAGGCTGCTCAAGGTAGTTTAAATAAAAAAAGTTTGCTCTTGACTAACCTTTTGATTCATCATATTTCATGTTCAGAAATAGCATCACTTTGCTGAAGTAGGGTGTCCTAGGAAGGGGGTTGCAATGCATCCATCACTGTACATGCACACAAACATAAGCTATACAATGGCAAGACAGTTTTTTTATTACAAACTAAGATTTATTTCTTATAAAATTATATATTTGTATATAATATAAAAATGAGACAAACGTAAGGCTATAGTGAATCAATAGCATGCTAGTTCAGAGGTAGTTACATTGCATATACATATTGCTAGCCTACTCTAGCTAACAGTCTGTAATAAGATCCTAGTTACATCCCAGTCTGTATGACTTCTTGCCTCTTGTCTGGAAAGTTGCATTATTATACTATAAAACATGTAAACTATATGTGCTGTCTGTTTCCTGTTGTATTTTGGCTAACACAGAAGACCCTTTTGTTGTTGATGAAACAAGTTATGCAAAAAGCTTATTTGAGCGTACTCTGATGAAACTACCTGTCCTTGTTTAACTTAATTGATCCCTTATATTTGAAGTTAACCATAGCAGTAAGAACTTGTATTAAAAAAACCATCAAACTCTTAAACACAACCAAACTATCAATAATTTTCCTAACCATCTTAACAACATATATCAATATTAACATTTACACTTTAAACATTTTAAGGCTCTACTTAAACTGCCCTGTCTAGACCACTATGATTTGAGCTCTGTGTTCTTCATGGATTGTACACGACTGACTCAATCCACTCCAAAGTGTCTGAAAAAGACTCCACCACCCCACATGCCATTATTATGGGGTGTTTTATTTGAAAAGTATTTTCTTCTATTGCTACTTGAAGTTGGTTCAGGGTTTTGGTTTCTCCTTGCACTTATTTGCTTGTTTTTGTGCCTGTTCTCAGTAACTTGGAAGATGAATAACTTGGCCCTGGTTCTATGCTGCTGTGAAACCAAGGTGGTCCAAGAGAGTCCACTGTTTCCAGACTTTTTAACCATTTGATCTTGTGGAGTCAGGGAGGGGAGGCGATAGAGGGCGGCATGGAGGAGGGGTGGAAGGAGCAAGTGTGGCTGCCCTCACCCTCGTCAAAGCCTTTGAGTCGGCCGTCGTTTCCCACGCTCAGCCTCTCTGTCACTCTGTCTGTGGGCCTCGGAGAAGGTATCTGACAGGGGATGAGCGGAACAGAGGAGGACGCCGAGGAGCAGTGGGAGAACCTGATTGGATTGGACCGGGTCGGGGAGGGCCCGTCGCCGTACAGGCCGTCGGCCTCGTTGAGGGACAGCTGCACCGACGAATCGGAGCAGGAGCTCTTCTCCGTCTCCACCGACATCAGCGAGTCGTGCGGGTGGTCGCGGCGCAGCTGCGGGCAGGCTTTAGGGCGGGGCCAAAAGAAGAACTGGGAGGAGTCTCGCGTGAAGAGCAGGAAGAGCAGGGGGTTGAGGCAGGAGGGCAGGGGCTGAAGGAGCAGCAGCACTGACTTGAGCACCTCCTGACCCAGAGACAGGAGGCCCAGCAGGGAGAAGAGGGACAGGATGGCCACCGGCACGTAGAGGAGGCCGTTGGTGAATATGAGCCAGGCCACGTGCTTGATCATGGCACAGTCCCACAGCCCCTCACACTCGCCCCTCAGCAGCTCCCAGTACAGGCGGATGTAGGAGCCGGTCACTATCAGCAGGCACAGGGTGTTCATCATGATCAGGGCCAGGGGGAAGCCGATGGAGGAGTGGGGCTGGGAGGACGAGGGCGGCAGGGGGGAAGGCAGGCAGAACGGCGAGGAGCCATACTCCCCCACTCCCACCAACGGGAGGGAGGCCAGGGTGAGAGAGAGGGTGAGGCAGAAGAGGGAACAGGCGCGAACGCTGCCGAGTGACGGGGACTTGCCGTAGGCCCGGACGCACGTCACGCTCACACCGCACTGCACGGCCGCCAGCGTCAGCAGCAGCACGCTGGCCTCGGAGGAGAACACCCACACCCAGCCCGTCGCCTGGCAACCGGGACCGCCCTCCCAGCGGGCGCCGTGGTGACCAAACTCGCCAAAGGTCATGGCGTCCACCAGGGCCAGGGTGCACGTGCACACGCCCGTCAGCAGGTTGGAGGCGCCCATGCAGGCCACGGTGAAGCGGAGCGGGGAGAGGTACCCGGCCGAGCCGAAGAGCGACAGGAGCAGCATGAAGTTCCCCAGCACGGACACGAAGGAGATGGTCCACAGGCCCACGCGCACCAGCCAGCTGCCCAGCAGAGAGTCACAGGGGCGGAAAGGACCTGCGGTAGACATGAAACAACAACTTTAGTGGTCGAAACACCCTGTTTGACCTCGCCTGGGAACCCGGCGTATCTGCAGGCTCATGTTTTTATTTGCTCTGGCTTATGCGTCTGGCCCCCCTCCCAGATTTCCAGCAGACCCCAGTTTGGGGCAATCACAACCGTTTATCTTATAGGGGGCGGGTTAAATATAATGGACAGAGGAGTGCCGTTGAGGCATTTTCATAAACAACCAAGATGGCGGCCTCTGATATGATATGTCACACGTTTCGTTGCTCTGATTGGTTGTAGGCCTGTCCAATTGCGTCCAGAGGCAATTTGGTCTGAACTAAAAGATTCCAGACTAATTGGCATTCCCGAATTGGCCTGGCGATGTCAGGCTATATTTGACCACATTCATGTTCTCTGACCAAGAACAAAAACATTGATATAATTAAACTTGCAAAGTATATTTTTTGTAGTTTGCAGGAAATGTATATATGCCAGGAAGAGCAACTCATAGATTCCAAATGCACTCTCTGCCAATGTACTAAAACAGCATCAATTTATAGCAATTACAGCATAAATGTCTGTACCTGGATTAGGTGTGCACTGAACACTGGTCTGTAGTTTGGATTCCTCAATTTCCAGCTGGAACTCTTCCAGGTCAGGGTCATCTAGAATACACCATAATCAGGTTAAATTGAGCGTAGAAATGATATTCAAGTCATAACTGCCTTCATACCTTTTGTGTATGTGTGTGTGCGTGTGCGTGTGTGAAACGTTCTGGAATGAGGCGTCTTTTCATGATGATATTGATATAAATTGTTTTGTATTAATTGCCTCCAGCATGCATTTAATTCGTGAAAAACAGTTTTCCTAGCAATTACAGACATAAATACATTCTAATCGATGCAATCATTCAATCTATGTTTTTATTGTAACATTAAGCCATAATTGCTTCTTCTTCTCTTGACGTGCTTAATGGTACGGGATTTATGGCTTTTATTTTGGATCAACTGTAGTTTAACAGTGTTTATGTTATGCCTTCGGGAGGAATGTGCAGCGCAGTAAGCGGTTGAGTGTGAATGGTGTTTCAGCTGCCAGGTAGCTGTGGGTTCTCTCTGACAGACTGTCTTCATGGAGCCACATGTCAACAGCTTGAGACAGAAATAGCCCTGAGTCAGTTTTTGGTTATTGGCACTGTTAGCCATGCATACATATACGCTTAATCTTTTGTAACCATGCTGTAACTTTTCGACACCATGACACTGTGATCCTGTGTCGTACTTTTGTGAGGATGGGACCAACTAATGGCAGTTTGTTTGGCCTACCAAAGTAAAATGTGTGGTAAAACGAGAAATATATTTCATTCACCATCACTACTTTTTTTGGTGTGTGTGTGTGTGTGTGTGTGTGTGTGTGTGTGTGCGTGCGTGCGTGTGTGCGTGCGTGCGTGCGTGTTAATGCGCCTACAGTGTGTGTCTGCGTGCCCGGGGTAAAGGGCGATGGTCCTCTTGTGGGGGTCGTCGTCTGCGTTGCTCTGCTCCGTGTCCCACTGCGAGGCCGACTTGTAGCTGTCACACGAGCCGTAGACACAGCACTGGTAGGCGTAGGGCATCTCTATGACCCTGGGGAGACACAGGCGGGGCCGAGGCGGTTGAGAAATAGCACAGAATAAAGCAACAAAAATATAAATAGGTTCATTGCCTTGATGAGATTCAGGATTGTACACGTATTGCGCCAAAGAAAGAAAATCCCTCAAGGGCTCAATTTCTATTCGGCAAACTCAATATATCATTTCGTGACGGTAACTACAACAGCTGACTCAAACTTTGGGCGTTTGTGGGAAAGTTGGCTGAAAGTTCTATACACTATCTAGAGATGTCTTTTTTTTATGGGAACATTGCCCCAGGACCGACCACTGGATCCTCTGTGACTACTGCCTGCTTTCATTGAACTGACTTTTGCTTCACCCGATGGTAATCACTCTAGCGAGATGGAGCTTGCTAACATTAGAGGATCATCCTTATTAGTCCACCTCCGGAAAAGATTGCCTAACCGGTGTATGGTACAACAAGTCCAGTGTGAAGTTTTGGTCTCATACATCCTCCACAGGAAAGATGAGCTAAGATAACAACAGCAAAGTTATTAAAAACGGCCAAGGATGATTACACATACAATTCATACACGATTAGGCATGTATTATGGCCAAGATATGGCTCACCGGATAAAGTGTAGAAAGTGCTTCAGGCACCGCTACAGCTAGAATTCTAATGTGTTATAATACAAGTGAAGTGTGTGTGTGTGTGTGTGTGTGTGTGTGTGTGTCAGGATTAATTACCTCATACGCGGGAAGTACTCTGGGCTAAAGGCCTCATACAGATCTGTATTGCCCCTTAGCTTGAGATGAGTGAGCCCAACCAGGCCTCCAACCGGTACAGAGCTGAGGCGATTCTCTGTCAAATCCCTGAGAGAGAGAGGGGGAAAGAGAGAGCGACAGAGAGAGAGAGAGAGAGAGACATGTCGATAAGTGAACTGTGAGCAGGTGCAAGGCAAGGCACTTGGTCTCCAAATGTGTTTTGATTGTAGATATCGCCGAGGGTCATCCATGGTTACAAGAGTACCTGGTTTATTGTGCTTAGTGAGATCCCTTCTCAGATAACACGATTTTTCTTTTGTCAGATCCAGGGTATCGTCTTGTTTTTACTAAGCATAGTTTACCCACTCCACTGATGTGTCGTTTGTGTTGGCAGGACCTGAGACACAATCTTCCCCGTCCGCACTCACCAAGTGGGTTGCAAACATTACATAGCAACAGTGTCTGTTGTCCCAGCCAAAGACAACCGCTTCTCTGCGGGGCATGGAGTCAGGCATAGGGGTGTTTGCATAAGGCTCTTTCATACGGTATGGGTCCCATTAAATATGCACAATGTGTCCACACTTAGTTTGCGAGGAGGGAGGAGGACAGCTGTATGATGGGAAAGCGGAGAGCTTGAGTTTCCTATTTTGATGTGGGAGGTGATGACGGTTGCTTACAGTTTAAGCAGGGAGTGGAGAGAGGCGAAGGCATCTGGATGGATCCACTCAA
>JAOPUD010000001.1:10148239-10161569 GCA_027122715.1 Trisopterus minutus
ACACACACACACACACACACACACACACACACACACACACACACACACACACACACACACACACACACACCCTCTCGTTATTACCTCGTAGCTACCCTGCAATAGCTCCCGTCACGACGTAAAAGCACCTTATGACAAGGCGTTGAACGCAATTGGCCCTCAGTTATGTCGGTAATGAAATGCGAAAAATATAACGACCAAGGGTCATGTCGTACATGTGTGACCATGTACAGGACGTGGTCGTCCATACCTAATGATGCGATCCCCGCGGGTGCAGCCGGCCACGTATCAGCGTAGACAAATCAATCCGAGCGAACGCACTACTACACTCCGCTGTAGTCTCTGTTCTGTCCCTGCAATGATTTACGATCCCAGGTTGGTTATTCCTTTAAGACGAACATGAAGCCAAGGTCGCAACGTTTTCACCAGGGGACATGCGAAGCGTGTCCAAAACATCAGATATACTCATACGAATGTGGCAGTGATATTTAGAAAATCCAGCTTTAATCCCGCAGAAAAAATCCAAAACGATATAGGTTATAGCAACAGCAGCAGGAAGTGTCAGGCAGGTACACTTGTGTTGACGGCTAGATGCGTTGCCTAATCATGGTCTCGCAACCAAGACAAAGTACCGCCTATAGTGGAATAGCAGCCAATCATTTAGCGAGCGGACCTAATGTTCATCAGACGCAGGTGCATATAGGACCCGTTCGGTAGATTTACTGTTTTACAATAGGCCATTGTTTTTAAGTCAGAGAATCATGTACTGCTGCACATATTAATAATACGCATAAACTACTACAACAGATCTCGATAAAGAAAATGCATTCAGTTGTTTTCAATTTGCTATTTGCGTGTTATGACACTAATAAACACAATACCTATCCAACGCATTATTTTCATCAGACTAGGGGGTCCTTATAGAAGGTATAGAAAGTAAAGGAAGTGAAGGTCCTAAAGGAAGGGTCTTGTGGGGAAAGAGGGTCCTGGAGGAATAGAGGGTCCTGGATGAATAGGGGGTCCTGGAGGGATAGAGGGTCCTGGAATGATGGAACGTCCTGGGGGAAGAAAGGGCCCTGAAGGAATAGAGGGCCCTTGAGTGATGGAAGGTCCCGGAGGGGGTTGAGGCCCTGGAGGGGGTTGAGGTCCTGGAGGGGGTAGAGGTCCTGGAGGGATGTCAGGCTGTAGTCGAGGTACGTTTCTGCAGAGCCATGTGCTGCAGTCTGCCCTTTTCCCTGGTGGGGGCAGCAGCGCTCCACATGGTGATGGAGGAGGGGGGGTGCGGTCAGACTGTTCGGGTGGCGGAGGCCAGCAGGTCTGTCTGGTGAACCTCCTAGGTCCTCTGTCCTTTATTAAAAATATATAACGTATCGCAAAATACATTTTACCAAACACAAATTGAACAAGATTACACCATGTTTTAGTTGGGGGGGGGGGGGGGTTCATGCAGTGGCGGACTTACTCAGTGGCGGAAAGAAAGTATCTTAATTATTGGCTTCCCTTTACATATGAAAAAAAAGTATTGGGTGCCCTGTGGTGCCCCTTCATACAATAAATTATGATGATGAGCCCTCTAGAACAATCAAATTTGATAACATGCCTCAATGACAGCCCTTTTAATGCCCTTCCAGTGCCTCCATGGTTGAAAAAGTGCAGAATGGTTATTTTGAGAGAAAGTGCCTTATTATCTTCCCTTTACATGTGAAAAAAGTAAATGGGTGCCCTCTGGTGCCCCTTCATACAATAAATGATGACGATGTGCCCTCTAGAGCAAGAATAAGTTGTGGGTAAGATGTAAGGTGTGGTGAAGACGAATGGGGAATGCGAAAGAGGTGTTGCTTTCATGTGGCATGTTACATTGAGTGGTACTGAAATCTGCAATGGATAACAAACAAAAAGCAGATTAAGAGTATGCCCGTACCATGGCCCGTAGTGGAACAGCGCAATTAGATGCCAAATTCGAAATACGATTAAGTAATCTCATCTGCACTGTCCCTGTTTTTTCAATGCACCCTTTAGGCTATAGATTATGTTACGGTAGTAAACGACAACGCAAATGGTTGCCAAAAATGACAATAAAGTTTAAAATACTAATTCTCATTGTTAAAAACGATCTATTCCCTTAATTTACGTTTTCAGTTTTAGCCGCACCCCATTTAGAATGTTCAGGTCCCAGAGGGGGCTTGTTGTTACTCTCTGACATCCTACAGTGTGTGAGTTAGGTAATACAGCAAGTTTTCTTTACAGTTGTAAAGATTGATCTATACCAATGATACAAAACTACTAAAGTACACTGCAAGTGCTTTTTGCACGCTGGTTGGGCCCCATGTTATGCAGAATGTGCCCTTTTTATTTTTTCGCCCCTGCCCTTCAAACAGTTTGAGTCCGCCACTGAATTAGCCGTTACAAGCTGTTTTGGAAATCAGCCCCTTAAGACATCACTGGTGTGCGTGTCCACTTAGATTTGCGACGGATAGACGAGCAACGTTTGCTACAGTCCACTGGGTGGGCTAATAGACTGATCTATCCATCTAGGTGGACGCGCCCACTTTCTGCCCCTAAGTCCGGGGCAGGGGGTAAGTCAAGGGGCAGATTGCCAAAACGGCTTGTAACGGCATGTCATGGCACCTTTAAACTTAAAGGTTAGCAAAACAACCGAAAGGAAATGCAAGCCAATGACATGTGATAAATCTTTAGTGATATAAAATCATAATTTATGTGGGTTCACAGCTTGGTTAACAACACTGTGTGGCCGTGTTTGCACCAGTTACATTAACCTGTGTGTTTAATTATACCGCTGTAAAAAAAGAGGATGGTTGGTTCAGTTACTTAAAAAAATATCTGTTTTAGCATACTGAATAAACCAAGAAATCAGGGTATGTCATCCTACTGTAAGTACAACACCGTTGCATTTGGGGGTCAGTTTTCCTATATAAGGTGAACGGTCGAAAGCTATCCACAAAATAACTCTCCTTATCTGTGGTAGAAAATATTCAGTAAAACTATGGTTACAACTTGACCGGATTCTATCTCACTTAAGGAGCAAGGAGCTATTTAGGGAGGGAATCATTTTGGTGGGTAATTTATGAAGGATTTTGTAAACAGAGTGAGTCAAGGGTCTTACTAAACCACACATAACACAAGATTCACCCTTTATGTCTCATGGGAATCAGCTGTTGGTAAGAAAAACCCATGTGGCACAAATGAGTATAGTAATGTATCCATAATATAGCCTATAATATAGAATTATATAGAATTATCTAATTGAAAGATGTCAAATGCAAGAACATTATCAGGGTATGACAATAAAAGTATAATGAAACTCATGGACCCCCCATTTCAAAATGCTGAAATGTGGAACTATTCAAATGATTTTATCTTGGTCTGCAAAGCTTTTTTCTTTATAAGTTGCTCACACAAATGTGCACAGCACTTCCTTCAGCTCTCTCTCTGTCTCTCTCTGTCTCTCTCTCTCTCTCTCTCTCTCTGTCTCTCTCTCTCGCTCTCTCCCTCTCTCTCTCTCTCAAACACACGCACACACATGGCTCAATATGAATGGCATCAATATACTAGGACTGGATTGATTTGTCTCTCAAAACTCTGAAATCCAACTACCAACCCAACAAGGTATAGTTGGTAGTTGGGTTGAAATTGAATAATCAAGGTGGAAATTAAATCACAATAATAATTTGTCACTGCGCCAGTGCCCCAGGAAAGGGTGTGTTTTTGAAGTTGTTTGTACAAGTTTGCCAATATCAAAGAACTTCAGTAGTTAGAGGTTCTGTTTGTTCGTGACTCAGAAAAACTCAAATTAGGTGAGCGGCAGTATGGGCTGATTTACTTGTTCCCATCAGTTTTCCCTGATACAACATGTCCTCTTATTGTATCTTATCTCTGTTATAAGCTTTGTTTATTGTATTGACAAAGCTCCGTTGTAGGCCTGTGCGCAAATGTTTGACATGCACCAATGCCTAGCAGGAAATCACACCAGCAGGCCAACATGCAGTAGACCTATGAATGCCCTGCACGCCTTTTTATTGACTTGGTGTAGTTCTGAATCAGGGTGTGGTGGGAAAATATCTGCAGCAGATACTATGGTCATACCAATCTTCAACAAAACAACTAATTACCAACAAATCAACTCATTTCCCCATGTGAATTATGCTGTAATTAAACTTTGTCTACTATCTTCCACTTTCAATTATCTGAAACAATCTGCTCTGTTGACGTTGGCCTACGATCACTCGTGCCTCTCTTGCCTCTCTTGCTGGTTGCCCAAAAGACAATAGCTACTTGAGTCAAGGTGTCTGGTATGGGAGGCCCGAGAAGGGAGTCAACACGTTTAGAGACAAATGCTGTTTCATCCGTTGCTTGGCAGTTAACTAAGACTGTAGAATATGTCATAGCCTGTTTGAACCTGTGTTACAGTAGTTTCGTTTTTATAGTTTTATCACTTAGGTCTAATACTATATGTATGGTATGCTACTGTACGAGCAGGGAAGTGTGCGGCCACTGTCTGGTCCGCCCGCGGCCCTCTTGCCATTCTGCACCTGCATGAGAACACTCCCACCCCGGCGGGGCGCGGTTCAAAGGGCGGGTCTCCTCCATGCTGCTGAGCGAAAACTATTTGGAGTTACCACTGCGGTCGCTGCATTGCCTCGAAGCACATATCGTTTACTTCACTTGGAATCATTCTTTTACATCATATACATCTTGGATTTCCACTCATACAGGAGCAAAAACAATGGCGGATCCGTTACGTTCCGCGACGGCCAACGCGAACATCGACGACACGTCGCTGGCGGTGCCGACGGATAACAAGCTGCGGACCGGACAGCAGCGGGTCCTGGATCAGGTTCACACTATCAAGAGGAGCAAGTCGAAACAAGGGAAGAGCGGGACGGTATCTCCAGCAAGTATGAACTGAGATTATATATCAATTTTACATAATTATTTTGACCTATTATTGGTCTAAACATCCTATAGGCCTACGCAATACTTGATGCTTTTTATTATTGAAAAGTTATTATAATAATAGCACAATTATAATAATAATAATAATATGATGATGATTATTATTATTAGTAATAATAATAATAATAATAATAATATATTAACAAAACAGCAACAAGTAAAGAATTGTATTTGTTACACATTGCCAAACATGTATTATTGGGGTGATCCTTTCCCCCTTTCCCTGCTGACACAAGAAGATAACATGACTCAAATGTGCATATCATCAAGGGTGCGAGAATTGGCCTATTGCTTTCTATACAGTCCTGGTGAATCAACCCTTTATATTCAGTTAATTTAAAGAAAGGACGGTCGCCTGCATGGTGTGATGTGGCCCTCTATCAGTCTGATAATCATTCTGATTATTACTTTTGCAACCATGACAGCGTCACCTTTGTTTTCGACACAGGTGTGCTGATACATGTTGTGTTATTTTGGCAAACCAACAGGCGCTGATTATGGTATTAAACTTCCTGGGTGACGTCATGTCTGTCTCCCTGTTCCGACCAACTGCTTTTACACGGAGAGATTTTTGCGTTTGCTTTTGGTACAAAATAATCTCGATTTTTAAGCTTTGCCACCCATTTCTAACAAATGATATGTCTATGCTCTGTTTTCTATTGTTTTACTAGTACTTTACATTGTGACTAACCACAGTGTTTGACAATGTTTGACTAAAAAAACTAGTATTGTTCATATTTCAATATGAGTGTATTTAACTTGACAAATGATCTACTTTAAACTTGAGGCCCTATGTATAGTTTCAAGTATTCCCAGTACAAACACTGTGATAATAATGGTAATGTGTGTTGTTCCTCTCCTCCACAGTTAATCATTCTTTCACGCAGTCAGATGCAAAATACAGTGATCTGTGACTCATTCAGGCAGTCTGACTAGATCACACCCCTCTCTTCCCTCCAATGTTCTGCACACGCTTCACATATTTATGGTTACAATCGTGTAGTGGCTATATGGCATTTAGAGAAGCACACCTCGCCTGGAATGTTTGGAGTTCCCCATCATCCCACCTCCTTGATGCTTAACACGCTCCTGAAATAAAATATATTCCGCCACTGATCCTGTGTCGTAGTTTTAGTCGTGGTGTTACAGTTATCACTACATGTTATCGTCATTTTTTTAACAGTCCCATTTCTCGACCGCTCCATTCCCACTGCCTCCCATCCACTCTCTCTGTCCCCCTCTGCACCCCAGGTCCTGAAAGTTCCAAGCGCTCAGTCTTCTCAGAGTTTGGATCTTTCAAGTTTGCCCCGGCATCCACCACCACCACCAATGGCCTCCTGAACCGTGGTAGCACCATACAAGTCAAGTCTAGCGGTGGCTACAGCAAATCGGTAACTACCATCTCCTTTTGCTCTCAGCTACTTTCTACTGCAGCATACAAATGAGTACCGCACGCGATCTAACCGAACCCAAGGTGTAGCGGGCCCACACAGGTTTACACCACCCGCCTTTACCACAACACGTTTTCTATCAATACAACACGCTGTACAACACAACACATGGTCTAACCCAACCCCCTTTTTTTCACACAACAGGCACAACACGCACATGAACGCCACGCACAATCTCCCACCGAGAATGCTTCAGCTGCCCATTTTAACTAGACACACATTCTCCTGTTCCTCGCATTTTTCCACAATGTCCGGTTTGTCACCACACCTATTTGAATGTGTAAATAGATAGACAAGACAGGCAGAGACACAGACTGACAGGCAGACAGATAGACAGATGCAGTAAATAGAAAGAGAAAGGGGTAGTACTAGTGTCACTGGGCGGACCAGGGGCCCTACTTGTGTGTCCAACGTAACGTGAGGGTTTGTGTGTGTGCAGCAGCCATTCAGAATGGCTTCCTCTGCCAGAGCACTGTGACCTGGATCAGGTGACAGCAGGGTGAAGAGGTGGCTTTATTGTTGTTAGAGAAACAGAAGGCCCATCTGATCCCAGGGGGGGGGAAACCACGGCTCACCCTGAGTTCAGCGGTCCGATTGTATCCATGGCTTGGTTCTGGTGGGTTGGCTCAAAGCTTGTTTTGGATGTTTTAGGCATGGGCAAAACCTGTGTTTTAGGATTGTTGAACAGATGAATTTAGTACTCTGTTCCTCGCTGAGCTGTTGGTGTGCATTGTGTTGCTAATGTCTGCTGTCATGGGTAGTCATTAGCTAGCGTGAGATAGAGACAAATTCACCGTGAAGGCAACACATGAGATTACAGGATTATCCAAATTCCTTCAAGAGTCTTCAAAATATTTTCAGTGTGTGTCCATGTTTGTGTGCGTGTGTGTGTGCGTGTGTGTGTGTGTGTGTATGTGTGTGTGTGTCTGTGTGTGTGTATTTTTGTGTGTGTGATATGCAGAGTAGGGCTGTGAACCTGCGTGATCATCTGACAGAGAGTTATCACATTTCCCAGAAGTACCATAAGTATTAATCATAACTTATCACCACTGTCGCAAATGCATCTCTGTCCACTAATGTACTTCTTATGACATTCAATGGGTTTGATATATAAGTGCTGTGTTAATATACAGTATGAGTATCTATGAATCTCTTGCAATTTGGACACCGATTAGACACTAGACTCTTTAGACTCTTTACTCTCTCTCTGCATCGAAACTCATTTTCCTGACTCAGTTGCCTACTTGCTTGAGTGTTCTGCTAATCCTCTCTCTCTTTAGTCACGGTCTGATGATAAAGCTTTTCTGGTTTGAATGAAAGTAAAAGCAAATGGCTGCTTCCGCCAAGGAATAAATAGAAAGTGCATGGCATTAAACACAAACAAACCTGTGAGATATAAATCATTTACAAACGTACAATGTAGTTATATGTCTGTGCATGACTGCTTAGCCATCTCTGTATTCACGTCGTGTGTCCATACACGTGCGTGTGCGTGCACGTATCTGTGTGTGAGTGCACACGCACACACTTGCCCAAGCATGCGTGGACACTGTAACTGCTTACCTGTCAAATATTATGATATACTGTGAGAATGCTCTTCCAGCTTTAGTTGAGGTCTTTAGTTGAGGTCTTTTTTATTGAGCATGGACGACCACAATTGGGAGATAGAAAATGTAACATAAAGTTGCCATTAAAGACATGCTTTTTGAAGTACTTACGAGCACACACACACACACACACACACACTTACACTTACACACACACACACACACACACACACACACACACACACACACACGCACACACACAGACACACACAGACCTTTTTCTGAAGGCTTTATGAAGTTACATGCTTGTTGTCAGTATTGGGCAGACTGGTTGAACCGGTACACTGACGTGTCCTAACACAATTAGAGCTGCTCTAATAAGGAACTCCTGCAGCGTGTGTGTGTGTGTGTGTGTGTGTGTGTGTGTGTGTGTGTGTGTGTGCAGAAAGATTTTTTCTCATGTTATTTTTTAAGCTACAGGCAGAAATTGTAAGGCATTGAGTTACCTTGTGGAGTCGAGGCTGTCTGGTTCAGTCAATCAAAGAAAAACACGATTGTGGGGGAGACTTTGCTCTCAAGGCTCACTGTGTAGTAGTGGCTACACCACCGGCCTATTCAATCCCCTTACTGGGACCTGGTCTTACATAACAGTTGTCTGGAAGAACCCTTTGTGAATGGGGGAGTAGAGGCGCACTACTTGCGTCCTAGATTGTTGGCTGACCTAGATTGTTGGCTGTGCACAGGTGAAGGGGTCCCTTTTGGATACCATAGTCATAATATTACATCACCGTAAACTAACCTTGACCCTAACTTCCTGCTCTGAGAGGAGATGACATAACAACCCGCCAATCATCAACCATCAAATGTTGACTCATACCGCAGAGAATAAACTCCAACATTGTCTACTAACCCCCCTCCCCCTTTCTATTCACAGGTCAAGGAGCAGAAAACGCGCTCTTTGTCAACTAAAACAGGTGGAAGACATGTCAGCACCTCCAACCAATGGGAGAAGCAGTCCACCCCTTCCACCTTTCCACCGCCGCCCAATGGGCTGAAGCTGAGCCGCAGCACCCCGGCTCTAGACCCTCCCGTGGCTGCCGTCCCCGGATCCCAGATGGTAACGCCGGTCATGTACCTTTCTGATGTTGTTTCAATAATGTAGCATTACACATTCTTGTTTTTACGATATTAATATGCTTGTTGTCAATAATGAGCGAAACAAAAGTCTGTATAATTTTTTGTAATTGCGTGTTTTTAATTGTTTTGTGACCCCTGCTTTTATATGACACATCCTTTTTTATTCATTTCTTTCTCTCCCCTCTCTCCCCTCTCTCCCCTCTCTCCCCTCACTCCCCTCACTCCCCCAGCGAGCCACAGGCCAGACGCTGCAGGGCAGCAGTAGGCAGACTCGGAGTCAGAGCAACAGAGTCAGCACGCACTCGGTATCCACCAGCAACCAGCAGATGACCAACAGCATGAGCCGCCTGGGCCGCGTGTCCTCCTTGCACAGCGGGAGCGGCAGCAAGGTCTCCCTGACCAGGGCGGGCAAGACGGAGCAGGAGCAGAGCGTGTGAGTGTGCCACTCTCATCTTACCCTCCACCGAGCAGACCGTGGCTCTCAGCGAGGCTCAGTGTGTTCCGCTGCTGTTCTTAGGAAGGCTGTGTTTGTTTGTTTGTGTGTGTGTGTGTGTGTGTGTGTGTGTGTGTGTCTGTCTGTCTGTCTGTCTGTCATGCAGGCACAACGAGGAGATCAACATGGCCAACCTGACGCTGAAGGAGGCGGTGGAGTTCCTGTCCACCTCCGGCGAGAGCCTGCAGCAGTGCGGGGCCTCCTTCATCCAGCATTGCACCTTCAGTGAGGAGGGCCCCAAGCAGGAGGTCCGCACAACCAGCGTGACGTTTCACACATGCACGCTTACACGTACTCATACGCTCACACGTATGCTCAATGACGAAGCTTTCTGTCTTCGGTCCCACGTTCACGCAATGCAAGGGGGGTGACGGACCCCTGACGTCCTTGCGGACCCTCCTTGCGGACCCTCCTTGCGGACCCTCCTTGCGGACTCTCCTTGTGGACCCTCCTTGAGTCCACCGCAAGGGCCTGACATGCCCTTCTCTCTATTTCTCTCTCACTCTCTCCCTTTCTCTGTCACTCTCCTTGTCCTTGGTGTGCATATATGAATGTCTGCTTGTCCTCTAGGTGCTGGCCCTGGGGGGCATCCCTCCGCTGGTGGCCCTGCTGCGGAGCCCCAACCCCGATGTGTGCCAGAGTGCCTCGGGGGCCCTCAGGAACCTGGTGTTCAAGGACCAGGACAACAAGCAGGAGGTGAAGCAGGTGGGGGGCATCGCCAACGCCCTGGAACTCCTGAAGGAGACCAACTCCACCGAGACCCAGAGGCAGATCACCGGTAACAACCAGGGCCCGGAAAATAGCCAAAGATATTCTAGACAAAAGTGTGAATGAAAGTGTGTCCAGTCTTTCTGGTTTTGTTGCAAAATATTCTTCAAGCCCCTTCAAGCTTTCTCTCCTGTAGGCATCCTTTTACAAGATGCCGAATCCCTTATCTGCTCTTTAACGATGTGCATCAAATAGAATGATTCCCCTACAAGCCCCTTGGGACGACGAGTCTCACCCTGAGCGATTCAAACCCCAGCTGTCTGCGCTCTCTCTGTGGGTAGGCCTGCTATGGAACCTGTCCTCAGAGGAAGGGCTGAAGAATGAGCTGATCGACTCGGCCCTGCCGGTGCTCAGCGATAGCGTGGTGGTCCCCTTCACCTGCTGGTCAGACACCAGCGTCAACAACAACGTGCACCCTGATGTCTTCTTCAGCGCCACGGGCTGCCTGCGGTAATGATGCGTTCTGTCGGTCTACCTGTCTGTCTGTCTGTCTGCCGCTCTTTCTATCCACCCTGGCTGTCTGTCTTGTCTTTCCTGCTGTCTGTCGGTCTGTCTGTCTGTCTGAATGTCTATGTCTGTCTGTCTGTCTGTCTCTGTCTGTCTAGTGGCTGTCTGCCTGTGGGTTGAATGTGGCTGTGATAAAGGTACAATAGATTTGAATAGCGATGTCCAATCAAGTTACAATTTTGAGAAAACAATCAGTGTGCCCTCAGCCCTCCCTCTCTCTACTCTCTCTTCAACCCACCTCACTCTGATGCAACTTTTAAAGGTTGTGTCTCCCCGCCTATCTGCCAGTGGATTGGGTTTTCGCAGGTGGTTTGATCAGTTCCTCAGCCAGCTGGAACGCTCTCAATTCCATTCCTTGCTTTTGATCTAATCGATTTGTCCTGGAGAGAGACGCTTCATTCTGACTATTCATTGAGCACTTAGTTGCTTTATGTGACCATGATGTGGGCTTGCGTCACAACTAGTGCACTGAGCAATCAGTAGGAGCCATAAAAATATTTTGATTTATACCACGATACGATTGAAGCTGTTGATGCTTGTTGCATTGACTTATTTGCATGACCTCTGTGTGTGTGTTTTTTGTGTGTGTATGTGTGTGTGTGTGTGTGCGTGTGTGTGTGTGTGTGTGTGTGTGTGTGTGTGTGTGTGTATGTGTGTGTCTAGGAACCTGAGCTGTGCCAAGGAGAAGCAGAGACAGACCATGAGAGAATGCAATGGCCTCGTCGACGCCCTCATGAGCTACGTCCAGTCGTGTGTGGCGGAGGACAATCCTGATGACAAGGTATCCACCGCTCCCACCCCTACCACCTCTCTGGTCCAGCGGTGAGTCAAACACAGACGCCAACTAGTGATGGTGTTTGACTCACCACACCCCACCGTCCTCTTAAGTAATAAAGTAAAAGTAAAAGTTCTGAGGATGAATATCATCCCTGTTATTGGTTAAGAAAGATTTTACTGTAAGTTGCTTTGGATAAAAGGGTTAGGAAGGGAATTTGGAAGGAAGTTCAGGAGACACCTTGGGCCTAATCAGCACTTCACACAGTGATTTCACTATCTGGGCACAACATTATCAGCTCTCGCTACTTTGACAGATTATAGTGTGTCAGTGTGTGACATTGTGTTGCGTATCTCTCCAGTGCTATTCATCCTTTCCTCATCTGTTATGTGTGTGTGTGTGTGTGTGTGTGTGTGTGTGTGTCTCTCTCTCTCGCCCCTTGCAGTCGGTGGAGAACTGCGCGTGTATTCTCCACAACCTGACCTACCAGCTGGAGACCGAATCCCCGGATTGCTTCTCCAAATTCAGCCCCCCCCCCAGCCCAGGGGCCCCCGGTAACCCCGGGGCCAAGGACAGCTCCACCGTGGGCTGCTTCAGCCCCAAGAGCAGCAAGCTGAAAGAGGTAAGCGGGCATGGACTCATACACGGAACACAACACAGTACACACTCACTCACTCACTCACTCACTCACACATACACACAGACACACACACACGCACACGCACGCACACACACACGTACAACCACACACGCACAACCACACACATACAACCACGCACACACATCCACTATGTGGGTCTATTAGGCTTTGAGACCAGACCATGTCCTATATTCTGAGTTAGCGGATCCCCAAAAATTGTTGTTTCCTGACTTTCCTTTGTTTAGAGATTTTAGAGACATGTCCGGGCGTATGCTTCTTTGCACATCACACATGTACCCTGTTAACTTATTCCAGTGACGTCAACGTCCCATTGAGCATGAGCGCATTGTACCATGCTTAATTAAGTGCTGAGTTTGCATGTGGCTGCAGGACATCGCACACCATCACCTCTACCTGGTGTTTTTTTCCTTTCAGAGCCGGTTCGACATGAAGAGCTTGAAGGATGACAGCTTGCCGTCTGGAGTCGACTGGCTGTGCCACCCCAAGGCCATGATGGCCTACCTGTCTCTGCTGGCCACGTCCCAGAAGGACGCCACCCAGGAGGCCTGCATCGGTGCCCTGCAGAACCTCACCGCCAAAAAGGGTCTGGTGAGAGAGACGGAGAGATGGTGGGGGGGGAGGGGGGGGGAGTGAAGATAGACAAGAGGAGGAGACGGAGAGAGGCAAAGGAGACGGAGAGAGGCACACACAGAGACTTGGGTGAGTGAGAAAGATGAAGAGGAGAGATAGAGGGGGGAGGGGCGGGAAGATGTGGGGGACAGAGAGAGAGAGAGACACACAGGACAAGAGAGAGAGAGAAAGGAAGAAGGAGAAAGATGTGAGGGACAATGGCAGGGGGAGAGAATTAGGATCACACGAATAAGTAGGACTACAAGAAAGTAGCAACAGTTCTCCCAGTTAAGCATTAATACCTCTCCGCCAATCCTCCTTAGTATGTAACTGTCCATGTGCAGCCCATCCCGCTCACCACCCGGGTACAGACGTCCCCCCTCATCTTCTCGGGACCGCCGTCCCAAC
>JAOPUD010000001.1:10316452-10331885 GCA_027122715.1 Trisopterus minutus
ATACTATTTTAACATTACCTCTTTAGTGAAAGAGTCCAGGGGTAATTACTGCTAGATCCCGGAAAAACTCCCTTAATTATCAAGGACGAAAGCTAGAGAATGAACACAGAAAGTGAGTTAGGCGTGCAATAGTAGCCTTAATGGACAAACATAATATATAATGGAAGGGATGTGTCGTGCTCACAGCTAGACTGCAGATATCTAAGACAGAACCCAGAACCATTGGGCTGGGAGCCCTATAACCACTATCTGTGTAGGTCCTGCCAGCCCGTCTGAAGAAAGAGAGTTTGCAGAGTGGATTCTCTTCCACGCCAAGGTGTGCAATAATAAGAGTGAGCGGCTGGTGCGGATGCTGTGCTGCCAGGCGCGGCGTCTGCCCATGTACCTGGTCCTGGAGGCCTACAGCCCAGGCAACCTGCTCCATTTCCTCTGGGGCCTCAGAGAAGTAAATTCACTCACAATTCCCAACCTTCATAGCTAACCCAAAAAATAGAGGTAAAAGATAGGCCTGCAGACCCTTGATACAGTAAAGCGAGGGACAGTGCTGTGTTTACAGAAGGATTCGGACAAGGGGCCGCCGCATGTATCGGAGAGGTCAGTGTTTCTGTTGGCTACCCAGGTGGCAGAGGGCCTGGTGAGTCACTCTGTTGTGAGAACAGTATGAAACATGCAGACACACACACACACACACACACACACACACACACACACAAAATCCTGCAATACACTAGTCCATACAAAACACACATATATTCGATGCCACGTGAGTCGTAAACCACACTAAATGTTGTTTAATCAAAGCTCAACATCGTCTCTGGTTTAATCATCATACATTTTTTTAATCTGTTGAAAGGATTACCTCATGACAGAACACAGGGTAGTGCATGGCTATGTAGCTGCCAGGAACATTCTGATTGGCCCAGACCTGTCTGCCAGGGTGTCTGGATTGGGCACAGCATTTGCCGAGCGCCAAACAGACAGAGCTACAAGGGAGAGGCCCACGGAGGTGCCCCTAAAGTGGCTCGCTCCTGAGAGGATTACCAACCAACCAGCCTTCCACAGGAGTGATGTGTGAGTGGATTCAGTTTTGAGTTATGGCAGGATTGTATAGTTTTACACCCTCATTCTAACTAATTGCCTCCAGCCGGTTAATAGATGACATTGAAAGTTAATTGATTTGAATCTGAATTTGGCCTTGCCATCGCATCACATACACATTTTAAGCTATGATTCATAACTTACAGATGTGTTTTTCCTTATTCTTTGGCTCCCGGTTTGATTTCCTAGGTGGTCCTTTGGAATCTTATTATATGAACTTATTACCTCAGGTATTGTAATACATTTCTAATAGCTCTTCAAAGTCATATTGCCCAATATATTATCAGTTTGGTATTGATAGTCTTTTTCATAATTGTAAATGACGACAGGAATGCTGTTATTTTTTAAATCCTTTGTGATATGTTTCTTTTTTACAGGGTCCCCTCCCTATCCAGAGTTGGAACCCCAGTCTGTGCTTCCACATCTCGAGAGTTCGTACCGAATGGAACAACCAGAAGGCTGCGGGGCCCCTCTGTGAGTGTAGCGTTACCAGTAAATGCCCATTCACACCCTACGGTAAATACGTTTGCGTTTTCTTTTCGTTAGCTATTTAATCAAATATTTTCCCCGATCTGTGTGGTTTTAGGTACAACCTGATGAAGTACTGTTGGATGTGGAGCTTCAAGGACCGTCCAACCTTCTCCGCCATCATAAAGCTGTTGGAGTCCACCTTGGACCTGGCCGCTACGGAAGCCCTGCCGTCCCGAGGGCTGATAGACCCCGCCCAATACAACAACATTGCAGGCATTAATCCCCACATATGGGAAGTGACACCAGACATCGCAATCAAACAGGAATCCAGTGTGTGTTAGAGTAGTTTTTTTTTTTTATAGACATTCTGTATGGTGAATAATGGTTGTGATCAAGGTGTATACTGGGCATGGTGAAGTACTATAAGGATAGAATGCAAACAGCAGAAGGGAGCTAAGTTACATTGGACACAATTATACAAGAGAAGTAAGCTATTTTTCTGAAATTATTCAGAAAAATCCCAGAAAATACGTCATATTGCCGTGGTTTTATTTTCAGAATCCAAAATACATATTTTTGTACATGCCCTTATCTGCTGTGCAAATGTGGACAATGACCCGACCATGCTCAGAATGCATATAACACCTTGAGCCACTGTGAAGTGAGAGAGGACATGAAGGAAACATTGGGAATGAATGTGGTGTTTATTTAATCACAACTGGAATGCAATAAGGTATGGAAGCTGCAGATAGAAGGGCAGCAAAACCATATCTAGTTTGATGTTTAGAATTCCAACATTGCAGGCAACTTTATTTACAATTATTGTAAGCCAGTTATTTATAAAGAACAGCAATTTCATTCTAGGTCTGTATTTTTTCATCTTTTTCGTTCAAGTTTTTTAACAAAGGATATTAGTCTAAAAGTACACACAAATGTATTCATGCATGGATTACTGTTGAAAGTCAAACCAAATAGCCTCATAAAACAGAGGCAAAGATGTACAAGCAAAATGCCCAAATACCAAAATCGTATAGAGAAAAAAACAAAAAAAAAACATTCAATCATGGCAATATTAAAGTCATTGTTTACTTCGCAGTATCCTAAAATCTGAAGAACAAATAATTCAAATTAGATGTTACATACAGTAATGATTGATTTATATGAGTTGTATTTTTAATAGAATGGGTCAAAGCGCCTTTTCTTAACAAGTGTTAAAATTGGATACATTTACTTCACAAGTTGACTACAGTCAAAGGGAATTGACAATATACCTTAATATATACTGACATTATTTGTGCTGATACAAACTGTCCGTCAATACAAAGCTGCCATAATGCTGTGATAGACATTCCCATTGTGCAAAAAACTGACCGCACTAGTTTGGAATTTGAAATGTCAGAAGAAGTCAGCAAAAAGACAAAAGATGCTCCAAGATCATCTATATAACTTCACACAAGTCAATGTCGAGCCAAACATATTTCATGGGTTTCCCATTAACATCTCCTGTTAACATTTGGATAAAATAAGGGCAATTCAGTCAGATTGGTCCTATGTGCTTTACATATTTGGGTGGGGGAGAGGGGGGGAATTATTGTCATTATGTAATTGCAACAGCAAAAAGATTCTGTTTTAGAACAGGCTGGGAATCAAATCCTGCTAGGACTACAAACAGTCACAAAGAACCATACTCCGCAACATCACCAACAAACCTGTTACAGGTTTCCCTTGCCGGGCATAAAATGTACATTGAAGTGATGGACAACAGGATCGGACATTAAAACATATCACAGACGGATGTATCCACTACACACCTTCTCAGAAAAATATCAAAAAGTAAATTAATGTACATCTCAAAAGTCAGCTAATAAATGGGGTCTTGGGCATTCCTGAAGACCTACCTACCCACCCCCACCCCCCTGTTGTCTTATGTAGTTTGTACCAAGTCTGAAACGTTGCAGCTTCACACAGCCTCACCGTCAAAGTAATGTGAGGGCACGGCATTTGGTCACCCGCTTGGCTACGTAGCCAGGAGGGAAAATATACTCAGATCGGAAGGAAATTGAGATCGCAATGGATTTCATGGAGCATCATTTTCTGATGCTTAATGCACACCTTGATAAACCCTTAATAACATAATTAGAAGTAAATTAAGAATTTCTTAATGCACTTTGCGAGAGGACGCTCTTTGCTAGTGTGTAAGCAAGTCAAGGTTGGACCCTCAATGACCTCAAGGGTGTAGAAGTTTTCCAGGGGCTTTGGTTGGCTCCATGGACCCTGGATGGCCTCTGACTATCTGCCAGCCCCGACAGGTATAGAAAGAAAGAGAGAGAGAGACAGAGGCCACTGGAGTGTGTTCTCTTCTACACTTTGCTGCTCCAGAGGGATCCAGGGAACAGCATGTAGGAGACACACCACAGCAGGTAGTAGACACAACACAAGGACTGGATGGAAGAGAACACCATGATGATGCCTGCAATGTCAAACAAAATACATTGAAATGTGTTATGTTGTCGAATGGCTCAGACTCCCTTTCGTTTAGTTTTGGTTAGCCTTGCAATAAAATCAAAGAACACCTAAATGTGCCTCAAACCCTCCAAATGTAAAGCAGATTTCAACATGAAGGGTTCAAATTCAAGAAATGATTCCCCAAAGTAAACCAACAAACATCTCACTTTTTTACTATTGCTATCTGTATTAAAGACAAACTTTGTGAGAGCGCGAGAGAGTGAGAGAGATATATGCCAACCAAACAGTGCTCTACCTCCTGCATAGATGGCCTTCTTCCAGGCCTGAGACTCCAGCACTCTGTCGTGAGGGTAAAAGCTGCGGCTGACCATAAAGAGGATGAGGGCCACTGCGGTGGTCCTCAGCAACACCGTGTTGCCCCCCGACAGTAGGGAAGCACTGGCCAGGATGGCAGAGGAGTAGAGGCAGGGCAGGCCCCGATACACAAACGGGATCCCTGCAACACACATCCACAAATAAATTAAATAAGGGGACAAGCTTAAAGCAATGAACAAGAATTTAGTTATGATTAATTCAGGACATATGATGATGATGCTTTAGGTTGAATTGATGGATAGTATAAGTTAATTTGTCGAGGTATGGCTCCATGATGACACAAATGAAGACACCGAAAACAGTGCCCATAATTAATAATAATAATTTGTAATGAGACTTGATTAACCGATAGCTTGGCGTATTCCTTTAGGTTATGGTGTTACATTTGAGTTGCTGTGTTCAGCTAAGAAGGAAAACAACACAGTTTTGCCAAAATATGATTTTAGGGTTTTATGACTTCATCACTTATTGAGAGGAGAATCTATGACCCATGTCAACCATGTCCTGTTCCAAGTCATATGAAATAGATTCATCTCATTTAACCATTAAGGTTGGATTTTTGCAACTACTGCCATACCGCTTGTATAAAAGCAAACGCGGATGAACACGGACAGCCCGTAGCACATGCACAGGATGTTGTCGATCAGGTGGGGCGTCCTCAGCAGCAGAGACGTGGCGATGCCAAAGGTGGTGTAGTCAGCAAAATCATCCAGTTTCGCACCTGAGGACAAATAAATACCCAAATAGAGTCCAAGTGAAACGGCAGCATGAAATAGACTTTTGTGATGTGTAAAGGTGCATGCATGTATGTAAAAGCGACATCCACCTACATTGATGTAGGTGGATGTCGCACACACTGCGTCACGCACACACTGTTGTGCAGTGGAATTTTCAGTGTCAGCAGAAATGGGTAAACAACATTCCTCGAGGTGTTTGGGGGGCATTCTGTTGGTTTTGTGGACGGATCGTGAGGATGAGGTAATTCAGTCCACAGCTATAACAAAAAAAAAAAAAAAAGCCAGTGGAATTCCACCTCCCAGGGTGAACTATTTGAGCGATTTGAGATATGCCGTGGCCCTCAAAGCAGCAGGATCAGGCAGACAATCGGAGCCTGATCCTCAGGACTTAGGCCGCATCATCGGAAAAGTGATTGTTCAATTGACAAAGACAAATATGAAGGGAGGGGAGACAGGTGGGGCAGGAAAAGCCGTGAGAGGACACAAAGGGTCCATTTGTCAACACTCCTGGGAGCTATTTTTGGCCCGTGAGAATTTTTGTTTCATGAAATATATTTTACTTCATGCCATATCGCTGAACATTCAGTCGATGTGGTCCGTTACAGTTGAAATAACAACAAAATAAATAACATAAAAGCATACTGAAATGATTTTTCATTTCAAGTAGTTCTAAATTCGGTCAATATAAATGAGTCAATAACCAATACAATGAACAGCAGTTATCATTATGTGTAGTCGATTTCGTTCTGGGCTGTGGTAGTACTTCTATTCAATGGCTCTTCACGGAGCTCTTTGTTTGATATGCTAAAACAACGGTGAAAGGCTGCTCTCACACAGAACTCCAGCCTTTTCCCTAATCACAGGCTGCATCATCTATTTATTATGAGGGGGATGAACACTGGTCCACTGTGATACAAAAGGGACATTGTTTTAATGGAATATTTGTAAAGAGAAAGACTTTTTCAAGAAAAGCCTAGTGGTCAGTGAGGGGCTATTTGAGTAGATGTACTCAATGTTCCCTCCCAGTTTAAGCACTGGCCACATAGTTCTAGTGTTGGAGGTGCTGCCAAGTGAAACACTTCACTCACCCAGGGGAGAGCATGCATCCAGTCGCCTGGCAACAGCTCCATCGGCCAAATCCAGCAGGTAGCCAATCAACACCAGCCAGCATGCTAAATAGTGGTGTCTGGCGAGAATGAACAAAGAAAATAATCTGTAATAACTTATCTGAAACTATAACTGAAAATAATTCTTTGTATCCAATATGGCCGGCAAACATAACTAACTACAATAGTATGGTATAATGATAGATATTATAAATAGAAGACGTTTTATAGGTGAAACAAGTAGTTGTCAGACTATTACTAAATCGTCCGACCATTACTCAATAGTCAGACAAATAATTACTACCACTAAAGGCTATTACTTTGACCTTGCGTGTAAAATTAGTTTGATTTTGGTAGTTACCCATTTAGGCTGCACAGGATAGAGGCCATGCCCATCAGCATGTTACCCAATGAGATGGCGTTGGCTGCATTTCGCCGTAGAAAGTCCTTGATGGGCAGTCCTCTGGCTCGCTCGCTAAGAAAGAGCTTATTGACGCGCTGGAAGAAACCTGATACCACACAGCGATGGACGTTAGCAGAAGTACGTGTTACGCTGATTCCTGCTGCTTCCGGCAATAAATGAAACTAGATTCAAAATGGATCTGATGACCTTAATGAAGCTGCCCTTTCAGGTCGTGGCTCTTCTGGGCGTTAGAAGTCCACCAGTGGTGGATAACATGGTCTAATAGATTGTTTCCCCCAAAACTATAATTTTAATTGACCAAACAAAAAGTATAACACTAGAAGAGTAGTAGTAAAATAAAATAAAGTTTGAAACAGAAATACTGTAGTGCAACATTAACTGAGAATCTTTACTGCCAAATTAGGCAGGATAAGTTACATGTTTAACCATTTAACTATAATTAGTTATTTTAAAATGGATTCTTTCACCTTATAGAAATAAACATCACTTACCAAGACGCATGTTTATTGGATGGACACCAACCTTACGATACACTAATCCATTTGTTTCAGAATGACACAAAAAGTCGAGGCAAGTGTTACATTCATTCAATCAGGGGTAGTCAGCCTCAATCATGCAACATTTGTAAATTGTGAACGCCAAACATG
Organism: Trisopterus minutus; assembly: GCA_027122715.1. Taxonomy (NCBI): domain Eukaryota; kingdom Metazoa; phylum Chordata; class Actinopteri; order Gadiformes; family Gadidae; genus Trisopterus; species Trisopterus minutus. The sequence continues at coordinate 10,323,777 of JAOPUD010000001.1, forward strand.
TTTACCATGGGGCTATGTTTACACAATACAGCTGATAAACATTGGCAAATGTCACAGAGAATATGTTTAAACTGCATGCAGTAAACCTCAACTTGCAAACATTGAACAACATGGGCAACAGCCATACAACAAATACTTTATTACTATCAAGTGTTTTTATGCAATCATACTTTCAGTCAGTGGGAAATTCCACAGTCCTTGTGTTCTACAGTGGCTGTGAGTTGCACCCACAGTATTCACAAATGAAAGGCATCTTAAAGTGACCGGGTACAAGGACATAGCTAACTGTTATTACATACAACAGACGGTAATTTCTGGTTTTGTGTGCGTATTCTGAAAGAAAAAAATTATAGATTTTGCATGCATGCATACATTATATAATCAACTAATCAAATGCTTCAAGAGTTTTGTTGTCATCAATACAGCGGTCTTAATTTGGGAACATGTTTGGGAAATGTCCTTCATGAATTAATCATTTTCAAGGTCAGATTAAGAAAGGATGTAAACGTTATACTTTGAAACTTCAAGCATAAACATTTCATTGATTAACAGGTAAATCCTGGTGGCTAGGCCATGTTCATCAAACTCAACAAGTTGGAATGTCAGTGTCACTCTAAACCTAAACAATGCAAAACCTCGGCTGCCACAAAACTGGGATGATTTTAGACTTCATGGCTCCTATCGGTGGGATTCTAGCCTCTTGCATGCATTTTCACTTTTGTAATTGTACTGTCTATAAGATTGTTTGCAGGTAACAAATAATCTGAAACTACTTGAGAACACATTCTGTTAAGCCTAAAGAAACCAAGCCAAGCTAACTTCTATCTGCAAAAAGGGTGAAAGTCATGTTCCTACTATTATGCTTTTCACCCTGAACTTCCTGTGATTCCAAAGCCAGGCGAGTGCAAGAGACTCTTCATCTGAAAGAAAACAGTGCATGAGACACAGCAAAGAGCCAACAATATCTGACACTTGACAACATGCTTTTTTGTCATTTTAATAACAACTAGGGCCCAGGCATTGCAGATCTAATGGCATAAATATGCTGCATATAGCCTCTTACTGTAGACAAGTTTACAAAAATATTACGAATCAATGCCTTGATTCTTCATAGCTTAGACCGAATACTGACATCTGGATACTTGGATTGAGTTCCAGGCTTTCTGTTACGTTTTATTGGCATGCTGTCAGCTTAATCAAAGTACCCCTACACACTTCCTTTGCCACTAGGGGGACTGGAGCCATATATACTGACATTTTAAAGGGGTACTTATTTTTACAATGCTGCCTCATTTGTGCAATGCCCAATGAGAACGAGATATTAAACTGGCACTTATTATTACACTATCAAAACAACCCAAAGAAGCATATTAATGCAGGCGATTAACTGTCTGCCTTTGACTGATATATTCTATGATTCATAATACTGAACTCAATCTAGGATTAGAAGTGAACTAATTACCTTGTCCATAAATGGCTTATTTCACCTCAACAAGTAAACTAGAGTAGGCCTTCCACGGGTGTATGTTGCATTTCGTAGACTAGGCCTTCATTCAATTTCCATATTTATTGTCTGTCCTCAATTGACCCTCAACTACCCTGAGCAGATGAGATGAGGTTTTTTTTCTGCCAAGTTTGATGAGAGCCAAGCTAGTCTATAAGCTATTTGTAATATCCATGTGCCTCTATTGAAAGCGGACAGTATTCACATGTTTCAACGTTATTGCATAGGCTACTGTAGGCCTACGACACCACCTGAACACTGTCCGTTCTATAGAGAGCTAAGACTGAGACGGCAACCGGAGACACAGTGTAACTGTAGCTGTAAAGTAATTACACGTGTAGACCTACACGGTCACCAGGTGTAGGACTGCGGGCTCTACAGCTCTACAACGTGAGGAGAGAAACACGTACCGGAGGATGGCGTCAGCAGCAGCATGATGTCTACAGGCGGTTCGTCCACAGCGGCTAAAAAATAATTATACGGTTTTTATTCAACATGTATCACATCGCATGAACATTTACCTCTGCGGATGAGTCTACAGTTAGGCCTAGCCAACACTAATAAAGCACAAAAACAATAAAATGCAATAAGAGTGCATCTGCAGGCCTAAGGAAACTTCTCGTGTCCTTACAGATGCGCCAGTAATGGACTGCGTCCCCTTTGTTAGTAAACCAATCACAAAACAGTCCAACGCCTATTCGTAGCCTATTATCGTCGAGAATGACACTTTGAGCCGAATACAACTAGGCTACTGAAGGTAATCGATACTTCAATATATCACATTGATCAATCGTAGCCTAAAAGTCAACTGAAAGAAAACAGTAACGTCGGCCTGCAAAATAAAAACTGCGTCACATTTTTTTTTTTTTGTTCAAATAACACCCTTATTCCATTGAAATGTCAACATCTCTAGTAGGCTTATTATATGTGATACAGCAGGAAATAATTGCATTTTGAGTTACCTGCAAGCACCTCCAAAGATGAAAGAATATTCGAGCAAAATGATAAAGGCTGTCAAATCTTGTCGGCCTAAAAGCAATTGTAATTAATATATCTATGTAGGCCTACGTCTATATATTTTTGCATGTATCATTTACGTTAACACTACCCGTTTCATACACAGCTGCACAACTGGTCCAGAACGTCTCCGTGTCTCGCAGCGCGTCCTTTTAAAGACCGAGGCTGCAACCTGCCAGAATATTCCACCGGACGTGACGTATCTGCGCCTTGCCGCCTTGGTGGATAAAAAATATATATAATAGATATTGTTGGAGAAGGAGATATCATGATGATAAGAATTACACTCTCAACATGATGTATGTCTGCTGCATCGCTATCCTGAAGAGGCCGTGTTGTCGAGATACAGTTGAGAACACTATACCAACTAACTGTACCTTGAATGCAATATAATGTCTAATGAGAGTTCTGATGATTGATTGCTATTGAATATACTTATCTAAAGACCTGCATGTGTGTACATCTGATTTATCTTGACTACTCAAATAAACGAAATCAACCTCATCCTCATCCAAGTATGTCAACATCATGGTTCATATCCAATAACTTACTAACTTACCTGAAAGAATCAATCTGGTTCATTTGGAGTTAAAATGTAACTTTTTCTTCTTAGTTTCCTCCAACTAGGACGTAGGACCAATTCCTCTCTCTCGCAACCTATGTCTGCTAAATAGACTATAGTCTAAATCGGTCTACTTCATTAGAGCATTATTTGACATGGATATCAATTAAGACAGAAAGTAAACGTAAAAAGGAACCTTGACCGATGATGAAAATGACTTTCAGCATCTTTTCATATGCATTATGTCAGGAAAATGTAATGTTTCAATGTTTTATTTGAGGTTTTTGTGTCTGAAGAAGAAACCCATTTATTCAACAGAAAATAGCCTTATTTTTTTCTTTTTATTGTACATACACTCTACACCTGATATGCAGTAGGCCTACAAGGCAAAAAAAAGTTTGCTTCAGGTTAGTGGTTGTGTCTCTAAAGGCACCCTTTATCGCCAACGGCAACGTCCAGCTGAAAGTGTGTGTGATCATTGGGTCCAACCTCGTAACCGCCTCTGCAATTCAAGATAAGGATGGATGTGGATATGGATTAGATAAGTGCATTAGAGATGAATTATAGCAGCATTACAATAATACAAACTGGCACCTACTTGACATTACTACAACTCTTTGGAGGCATCTCAAAATGGGAGTATCACAACAGAAATGTGAGATGAAAAAAAATAAACACACAGTCACATAAAATACGACCATTTATTATACCACCATTCTTCCGCCATGGATCCAGTTCCTGCAGACAGCATACTTGGTATTTGCGCCGCATTAATACTAAAAAGTAAATGAAATGTATTAAAGTATATATGCTATATTTTTAAGGTTCCGAGCCAATCTCGAACTATCTGCCTTATAAAATGAGCAATAGTGAAACTATGTAGCTCCCTAGGTGAGTAAGTAATAATTTATATAGAAAATGTGTTACTGGTAGCGCGCTACACACCTGCTACAGTAGCCTCCCCCACCACCATCTTGCTTGGATGGCGAAAAAAAATAAGTTAATTCTTCATTCATTCAATTCCCCGACTATCAATTTCTATTCAAAAACTAATCCCGTACCTGAACCGCATATGTGTATAATATATTCTTCAATTCAGAGCAAGTAAATACATTTTTTCATGTGTATTTCTGCTCTCCCAGACTCCCTCAAACCTTCACTGGGAGAATGATGAGTGAAGTGAGTACAGCCATCCCGGTGCGAACAACCAGCCCTTCCTGCTGACGCGGACTACGTACTACCACTAGGGGGCGCAAAAGCTAGCGTTCTGGATCACAGACATACATACAACGACGCCGGATGGACGCACGTTGCTGTGATACGTCCACGTCGCCGCCTGATTGGAGCGGTTGACCATGTTGACATTGCTCAACCGATTTAAGATGGTCATTTTTATAATAATATGAAGTCATGTTATATTATTGTATATATATATATATCTATATATAAATTGGTTAAGAATTGTAAACGTTGAAGAGTTGTAAAGAGATTTTTATCCAGCTATTTATTTATTTATATATATTTTTTGTTTACAGGCTAGTCTTCGGCTTCAGAGCACATAATCCCTGTCTATCAAATATACTATATTATCAATCATGCCTGTATTCTTATTGTTGCACTGTATATTTCAGTTTGGGTGGTAGTAGCAAGACAGTCATAATATATTAAGTCAAATTCACGTCAATCAATAAATATGAAATGACCATAATATCATTAAAAGCACTGGCTGTACCAACATGTTTAATGATAACAGTTGATCAAAAAGGCTCAAGCAAAGTTTGGGTGAATTGAATAAACAAAGGCAGGATGTTAGAAATAAGGTAGAAGCTCTGGAATTGTGTACAGCATTTGCTTATTCAAAGGTCAACCTTGAAAGTTTGGAACAATAGAGGGAGTGTGTAAGATAAATATAATATAGTGCTGTAGTGGGTTTGCTTTGAGTTACCTGAAATATGCAAAATTAAGTGAAACCTGAGAGTCCTGGGATGCATTGGTAGAACTCGGGACGCAACAGACAATGTCTGATTCAATGACAATGAGTACAGCTTTCCCCAGTTCTGCTTTCACAGGACTGAAGACAGAATGGAAGGCTGTGGCTATCCACAATGCAGAACTCATTCCAACTCCTCAAAGGATCACTTTCAAACGTGACGAAATGTAATCATAATCCTGAAATGTTGACAGGAAAAAAAGACAGGAGATAATAATTAGCACATGAATTTTGTTTTTAATTAAGAAACACCAAAAAAAAATAAAGGGGGGGTTCTTTAAACACTTGGAAAGAAACAGTTGGTAAGACACTATTTCAACTTGTACAATTCCTATCACTGTTCTCCATGATACATTACTTCCACATTTTTCACGTTAAACTTCATTCATAAGTTAAACGTGAACTAGAGAACTATTTCAAAATGGAAGAAATACTGACAACTGACATGCATGGTCATTATGGTAAATGTTCCAATCAGAAACAGTTCATGAATAATTGTTCTTTCGAATCATTGCCTTGACGTAGTTAAAAAGTATGGTGGGGCAAGCCAATTTACAGTGCATATGGACATCCAGTTGTGAATTCATACACCCAACACCCAAAATAGTCCCATCAACATTTGGGAATCTCTGGCCATCATTTAACCTGACCTACAGCACATTTTTCCCCTCAAATAATATGGCTGCTTCCTTGTATGCAACATAATGCTATGACTGATGCTGAAGTGAGGCCGGCTGTTGTGTTGTCCAGGATGACGGTCCTGGAGCAAGATGTAGGCTCAACAGGTAGAGGCTCGACAGAGGTCATGTATAATGGCAAGAAGAGCACAGGGACTACAGGTGGAGAAATGTTTTAACAAAAGTTTTTCAGGGAAACATGAAAGTAAAATGGGGTGGGGGGATGTGGGAGGCAAAAAACGATAACCAAAAAGAACAGAAAGTAAAGGTATTGCTTCAAAAAGTGGTATCAAGCCAAGCAAAAAAAAAAGGAAAAGAGGAAAAAAAATTACATTTTTTATGAAATAAACAATAAATTATCAAGCAACTGTGAGTAAAATTATAGTGCTATTTTTTTTGAATATGAAACAATTTAAGCGTACAAAAAAAGGTGACATGGTCTGTGAAGCCCGAGGTGAACATGCGGTGATGAATGTCTATTTATATGATCAAGTAGGGGGTGAGTGAGCATGGCGTTCTATGGGGAGAGGGAGGCCACATGCATTTGCAGTCACACACACACACACACACACGCACACACGCACGCACGCACGCACGCACGCACGCACGCATGCACGCACGCACGCACGCAGGCACGCATGTACACGCACACACACACACGCACACACAGATTGCCTCAACTGTATGTTGAAGACATTGTTGAATGGCTACAAGGTGGATATAGCAAACACTGGTCCTGTAGCAACTAGAAACATTAAAGTTAACGTTTGGTAACAAGTTGAGGCATTTTTGCTATAGACTTTTCTGTTTCGATATAGTAAAATAGTAAGTAAAATTGACACGTGCAAACACACACACGCACACTGACACACGACCGCACACGCAAATATGTCATTCATAGATAAACTCACAGAGACAAACAATCACACATTCTAGAATGTATAGATAAAAATAGGTTTTCTACTCCATCAGGGACCGACATGAATAAGTAATATCTCATTGTTACCACTTGCCTACTCCCAACCCTAAGCCACTGTGACGCAACTGAAACTTTACACCAAAAGACAACTGTGGTTGTGAGGGGGTTTTAGCACCAAAGTTTCCCCATTGCTTTCTGGATGGGAAGAGCAAGACCTGACATAAGCAACCGGTAAAAGCGAGCGTCCAGCGATACGGAAACACGCCAACAACACACTGTTCCGTTCCTGAATCCCCTTGCTCTACTCAGTGCTGCATGCTGTATTCCACCTGTTAACCTGAGTTGTGTCTAATGAAAGCCTGTGGCTGTGACCACGGCCCCCTCTCCCGGCAGTCTCTAAAAGACAGTTAAATGTGCTCACCTCCCAAACTACGGTAACACAGAGAAAAGTGATGACGGTTAGGCCTAAAGATCTGAAAATATCTTAAGATCTTAATCACACTAAGACCTCTAAAGAAAACCGAAAAAAAAAAAAAAAAAGAGAGACCTGGACACTCCAGGAAATAAGAAAAGCGATTGTGGTTAGTTTGCACGTTTCCCCCCGCCCCCCACACAAATATATAATATATATTCATATGCATATAAATAAAAAAAATTCAGTGCTGTAAAAACATCTCCACCTCCATAGGATCTGAGCCTTCGTTGAGGATCTAATGCACTTTGACTCTTGACTCTGCTGGTCTTAAGCTACTACCGGGAATATGACAACTGTTCTGGTTCTCCTGTGTTAACAGTCCTTCATCGAAAATACAACACAGAGGAAGGGAAGACTTGTTAATACGTTTGAAATGTTATCTCTTTTTTTAGTTTTTTGGTTTTAACGCAGACAGAGAGAAGAATCCTTGTTTCCTTTGTGTGAGTGTGTGTGTGTGTGTGTGTGTGTGTTTTTGGTAGCAGCACAGCACCGAGTGTGTAACAGGTTCTATATGAGTTGCTCCCTCTCTTTTTCCCTCTCTCCCCTCATCTCTCTATATCCATCTTTGTCATTTCTCTGCGTTTGCATGTGTGTGTGTGTGTCCGGGAGTGTTGGGAGTAGTGTTACTCCATCACTCTATAGTCTCTGGGTGTGTGTGTGTGTGTGTGTGTGTATGTGTGTGAGTGTGTGTGTGTGTGTGTACTGCTGTCTATGAGGAGCAGGGTAGCACGTTGACGCCGTGCATGGCGTGTGCCTCCAGGTCGATGGCCAGCGCTGGCTGTGCCCCGGGCCGTGCGCTCATCAGCGACACGCTGCGCACGCAGCCTCGCATGCCGGCAGAGAACTTTCCGCCCGTCATCCCCACCATGTCTGGGGCGCCCCCTGGAGGACCACACACACACACACACACAGACACACACACACACACACACACACACACACACACACACACACACACACACACA
>JAOPUD010000001.1:10414488-10425979 GCA_027122715.1 Trisopterus minutus
GTGTGTGTGTGTGTGTGTGTGTGTGTGTGTGTGTGTGTGTGTGTGTGTGTGTGTGTGTGTGTGTTTGTGTGTGTGTATGTTTCCGGTAAGCAGGACTGGGTGGGTGACCTGTCCCGTGCTGGACGAGACTCATGGGTCTGCAGCTCCAGTTTCCAGACAGCTGAGAGCTGAGAACCAGGGCGGGTGCGCTGGTCTGCTGAGATATATGGTCATGTGTTTTTTTGTATGAAGGATGTTGTCAAATTAACCTTAACCTTATAACAATATTTCCCTTATAAAAATATGCCATCCCCTAACCGTTACAGCTACACGACTCTACAACTCAGATACCCATAAAATATCTATTAGTAGGCAGTATTTCCCATGATGTCATCGTGTCGATGTGCAGAGAGGAGTCCAGAAAGGAGGCAAGGACAGCTGCTGGATGGCTCTGTCAAGAAGTTTGGATTTTCTCCACAAATTCCGCTGACAACATCAGCCCGACGCCTCCACGTCCATCTCTGCCGACCCCCCCGCCTCAGGCCCACCTGTTGCTCAGGCCCCGTTCACACAGCCCCCCTCACAAGGTCGTAGACCAGAACCAGCTAGATCTGTCGACTCCCCGCCCCCGCTCCCACGTATTATAATCAAGTGTTTCATTGTCCAGCTGTGGTGGGCAGGTCAAACTCGAAACGAAACGGCTGCAGAAGATAAAAAAGACTTTCCCTTTCACCAAATATGGCCTGCAGTATAGCAACTTAGAAACAGTTGACAGGTGATTTATGGAGAGCACAGTGGTAATGAATCTCGGCTGAGACTAGATTAAGCCATAATGAGTTGCAGACGAGCTGTTTGTTGTCTGCGGGGGAGCGAATGCCTTGGAAGAGACGTCGCAGGGCCTTCTGGGAGACCCAGGGAGCTCAAGGGGTCCTGGTCCTAGGCAGGGTCCTTTTGAGAGAGTGTGCCAGGGCGACCACTTTTCACGTGAGGGCCAAGGTCATGCTAGTTGGGTTTGGGATCTAGTAATGGACTTGTATTTGGAAGGTTGGGTCTATTCACTTGGACTGCTAAAGCTGCCTCAGCATGCTAATCTGCCCAGCAGTTTGATTGTGACATCTAAAGAGTTTGTTTGGCTGCCTCATTATCACTTAAAAGGGTATGAAAGGAAGAAGGAATGCTCGATCATCATCACAATATGGCAGGAAGAAGGAATGCTTGCTCATCATAACATGGCAGGAAGAAGGAATACTCGCTCTTCATAACTTGGCAAGAAGTAGAAAACGATGACCGCTGAGCACCTTTGCCAAGTGGATACTCTGAAGATCTGTGTGTGTGGTTTTGTTAATTTCTTTGTTGTTGAGTAAAACGCTTCAAATAGTAATCCCTCAAACCCTGCCAAGGCCTAAAAGGGATTACATCGTGTTGACTAAATGACAATGAGTCGCTCTCAGCTGTTCATTACATCACTATAAACAGGATAGGGGGAAAGAGCAGAAAAAGGGCTATGCTCTTCTCCTTCTTGCCCTTTATCACAAAAATAACAAAGGAAGGAGTCACAGGCAGATCTTCAAGGTAAAGTCCAAAATAGGAGACTATTAGGAAACTGTTCAATCCTCCTCCTGCACATTCTTTCAAGGAAAATTACCTGACAGCTTCTCCTTTGGTCAGGAATAGCGAAGATACATTTTTATCAGGATCCATGCCCAAGAAGAAAGTAACACATATTGTCAAAGGTTGTAGCCAAAAATAGGATTAATATGTCTGCTAACCGGTCTAGCCAGTTTAGGAACAGACAGGGGTATGGGACAGAAAGATAAGTTGTCCACAGAAAATGAATTATTAACTGATGGCCAGAGGTTTTAAATTTGCTGTACTAAAAACACATAACTTTCTTTGTTCATTTGTTTTATAGCAGAATTCGGGCATATTAAGCTACACTAAGAAAGGTCATCTGCATATGTCTGCTGTGAGGAAGGTAGGCATACATTCAGTTTAACAAAACGTGACTCTTGTTCCATTTGTTTTCACATCCCTGCAGCTGCCGGCCCCTGTGTGACACAAACGCATCCGCTAAGTGTGTTTGTGCAGCTTTCATTTTCTAAGGAATTCTGCCAATTAAGTTCTCTCTTCGGCCATGGAGGCTTATGTGCTCTTCATATCCAAAACAGCTTGCAGGGAATGATAACACTAATGACAACCAGTTTTGAGTGTCAAGTATTGTCGCCGTATGGTGACTCTATGACAGGAAATGCTTAGCCGATTTATCGCTCTTCATGAATGATGGGGAAGTTACGAGCATCACGGACGTGGGTTTCTGGGGAAGATAAAAATACCTGCAGGTGATATTACACTCTTCTTCAGAGGCCCGGGAGGGGGGGGCACAGAATGAGTCAAGGACTGAGGATGAGCAAAAGCAGCTCTCTGTGGTATATCCAGGCCACATAGGAGAGAAGGCATGTGTTTACTCCTGCTTCGCAATTTGGCACGTATCAGATGCACAGATTGAATCAATTACAGATTCGCATTAAGCTCACGAGGGGAATTGCATATTCTTGAGACTTTAAATAAAGTTGGCTGACTACACACTGTTAAGCGTGTGTGTGTGTGTGTGCGCAGGATCCAGTCAGCAGCGTGGCCTATAAGTGTGAATCGGAATGACAACATTCTTTCAAAACCCACTCGGATTGCTAACTCTTGCGCACATAAAACAACAAGCGATACTCGGGCGTGCTTTCAGATCGGTTGCCAAGGAGTCCCTCACTACAGTCACCTCCGCTGTGGAGGCCTGCTGCTGTGCTCACACTTGCCAGTTTTGGGGGTCGGCCCTGGACAGCAATAAAATAAATACTCAGTGGAGAAAAGCCATGCTTCAGAGGGGGAAAAGCGGGCAGAAACAGCCAACCACTTCTCGACATACTGGCACACCCACATGTGCACGACAAACTGCAGCGTCTTGAGGCCGGCCCTTGAACATGTGAGCTCTGAGCGCCTCTGAGTCTCTGCAGATGTGATCCCAGCAGAAGGATTTATGCAACGTATGCAGATACAGTTATTTTCAACCGTGGCGTTGTGTCGTCCAACTTCACTACCTCAGGGGAATATCCTTTTTGCTTCTTCAAATCAAAGTTTTAAGGATCAAAAGAAGGAATTGGTGTTAGGAACAGATTCCACCCACTAGGAATCTGTGACATTTGGGACTAAATAGAGAATGACCTACAATGTTTAGTGAGAGGGTTTAGAGAGAAAAAAAAGCCCGCAATCATTGCCTTGACGTAAGCCTTAAGCAGGAAATGTGAAATTTGAAAAATGCCGAAGACTGTTATTTTGGGATCAACATGGGGAGAAAAGATCAGCACTCTCACACTCATTCATTCTCTCATTTCCCCTCCACCTTTTTGTGTCTTTCTGTCAACCAGTGACAAAGAATCAAGGAGGTAAACAAGATTATCTCCTTAAGAAAGGTAATGGCCTTAGGGAAAACTAGAGTTGTGTGACTTCAGCAGGTGTAAAATGTCTTCCGAAGGGTTTATTAAAGTTTCTGTGTAATGTATCAGGGTCTGTGACGTCCAGATCATCAGCATCGTGTTTCATCTCGTCATCCTATCTTCGACTATAGAGTGGCCTCCTGGGTTTACCTAGTAGGGATGGAAAATACACAATTTGCCTAAGAAAAAAATGTTTGGCTAAAGGTAGCGTAAACCTTTTTCATGATTTTTGGCAGCTGTTGTTTCAGCAGCATGCATGCTTGCACGAGGTGATAGCATACAACTTTAAACTTGAGAAACAAGGAAGAAAATCCTGGGCAGACTTTGGATAAGCAAACCCAACAAGCGGTGGATGAAGATAGGCTTATGAACAAGGGGGAAACCTGTTGAATACGAGATAAACAGTAGCGCAGGCACTGCCCTTATCCAAGGTCCACAAGTGGGCCAGACTGCTCTGCATCATAACTGCTAGTTAGCTAACTTAAATGACTAGTAGAGAAGTTTGTCAGGTTGATTCATTGTTTGATTAGTCCTCAATATAAAACCCCTTATCAGCTTATAATCTGACTTCATAACCACATCAGCGGTTTTACTCAACAGGAATGATTTCCGTCTAGACTCATTCCCTGCAGGGATGTGTGATGAGTCTACATGGCAGAATAGGAGGGAGATCACGTTCACAGGGCCGGTGATGTCATGTGTCAGGCTTTAACATGTAATTGCATGGCTGTCTGAAACAAGCAGCAGCACCTGGCCAAACACAGCGGCACACAAACCCTTTTGATTGGTAGTCGTAATATATCTCATTCCTCTACACTAGTCAGGAGGATCATGGCATTAATCAAGTTTGGATAGTAACATATATGATCTTAACCAATTCCCATTGACCCACATGCAGAAGGATGAAGGAATTACCCTACAAATGGGGAACACCCATTGGAACGGTTGCTTTGAAGGATAGATAAAATCTCTGAGCTATATTAAACATTTTCCTTCCTTCCTTCCTTCCCTCCTTCCTGGGGCCGTTCAAAAATAAACAACACGGTCTTATGGATTACTACTAGGCTATACATTAATGTCCATCATGAAGTTACTAAGACACAAAACATATCAAGATCAATTATAACCATACTGTTTATGTGATGGAAGTAAAGAGAAATGTGTTTTCAAGGTTTACTTGGTAACTTTGACCTTCAAGACCTAACTTAAGAAAGAAAGGGGGAGAAATAAAACATTAAATAGGCTAACATTGAACACAGACCAGACCATGTGTCTGACTCTGAACTAATAAATACATTGCATCTGGTTACAGGAACCAGAACAATTTAGCATTAACCAGTCGTTGCCAGTTCTTCAATGCCCCCCCCCCCCCAATACCCAAGCATCTTAAATGGGCCTTAACAGTACCTTTTTGTACCTTACATGTTCTGTTCTGTAACCTTACAGGTTCTGTACCTTTCATCTTCTGTTCTGTAACCTTACAGGTTCTGTACCTTTCATCTTCTGTTCTGTTACCTAATAGGTTCTGCCCTAATGATGTACTCATTGTAATTAGGGTAGCCAGGAGGAGCAGATAAAACTGTGCAGTAAAACCTGAAAGATTAGGTTTCAATTACGAGCCAACACCTCGAAGGTGCCTAATGGCTGTTGGCTGTTGATGGCTGATGATGTTACAATCACAGAAGAAATCTCCTGTGACATTGTTGTATTTAGAACACCAACCGTCCTCGCAGTGATTGTGCAGAAAATTGTGAAAGAAGAGTAACAGATATCCAGCAAGGTACCTTGCAATTGTCTATTACAGGATCCTACTGAACATAAAGACCCATGAGATGCATTCATAGACTGCTATGTGCGATTTCTACAAAAAAACTTGCAAAGCCCTCAAGTAAAGTCATGCGCAATGCAATGAGAAAGTAGGCCATGTTAATAACAATGTATGACCAAATTATACAGAGTCTAACCCTTTGGAGTTTCTGGCTCAATTCCAACAGCACAACACACCTGGGGGGGCCTCTGATCTGATCCACTCACCATAAACACAGGCCGAGGCCCACCTCCACCCCGACAGCTGAAAGATGAAATTCACCTGTCCTCATAATTCACAGACAGGCCCTAATTTGAAGGTGTGCTTACACACCTACAGCAACATCTGTTGCTGGGGTTTATATCACAATACAAAGACAGAAAGGCAGCTAACCCACCCATTGGGAAGCAGATGTGAAGGGGATCATTTCCGATGATAATAAGAGATAATTACAGAATGTAGGCTTTTGGTGCCCGTGTGAAAACACAGCTCAGGAGGTAAATCAGTGAGCCAGACAGGTAGGATGGGAGGCAATGAGCGTGTGTGTGTGTGTGTGTATTAATTCACACTGCTAATAAGTAAGCCAACACAGGCCAGTCCTTGTGACCTCTTAAAAAGAGAAAGGAAGGCAAAGGGAAAGAGCCTCATTTGAGTCATGCTGGCTTAGTGTTACAGATATTTCCAACGGAGTGCACCCTCATATTGTGCAACAATTTAGGAACTATTTTAAGCTTGAAGCGAGGAAGGGGTTTGTTAGAGGGGAGGGGCTTGGCTCACTTTTCCTCGAGGACAAGGTGTTTACTGTCAGATAATGTATCCTCCCCAATACACCGGTCGCAATAGCTAAAATGCACACAATCCTGACGCTCAAATCTCGAATCTCTCGAATCTCAAAATAGGTTACTAAAATACAAAACCCAAATTGGGAGACTATACAAAAACACTCTTCATACCACCAGAGACACTTCACATTATTAGCATTATTAACAGTCCAAAAATGGCTTATTCTTAATCGAAACAAAAGTGTGTATCAGAATATTAAGTATATTATGAATAACATTATGTTTACAGCTTTGTCTGATTGGTTCAGTATAATAAATTATCTATAATTTGGTGGAAGTTATAAAGACATTGTTGTCATATGCTGTATCTTGTTGAGTAATTTGAGAGTGATACACCCGGCCCCATCCATTTTAGGCTGGCATTTTCAAAAACCATTATTTGTGTTTAGAGTGTGTGAGTGTGTGAGTGTGTGTGTGTGTGTGTGCGCGCGCATTTAATTTGCTGCTGTCTTGTGGGCGAGGCGAGCAATACTTTGCCAGTATACACACAGACCTCAAACACACAGCCGCCAGGCCTCCGTGCTTACCCTATGAAAACAACTGGCTGGGAGCCCTCTAGAAATGCGGTGGTGTTGTGTCTGCTCCCTCTATCTAGAATCAGAACAAACAGTGCCGGTGTCATTCTTCTATTATCTCCCGGCTAAGTCTGCCGTTCTTTTCCATTGCTTCTGCACCGCGGAGCCCTGGGGCGTGACAACAGGGTGTGGGGAGACATGCGCTCCAGGGCGGGCAGGGCATGCGGCGGTGCCAAGGAATCCGAGGTCCGGGGGTCTGCCACCATTGTGCCGCCTCCCAGCTCCGGTGCGCCCTCCCTGCACCTCCCCCCCCCCCGCCCCGTGTACCCGTGACAGGGTCACAATGGAGCCCCAGCGAGAGCACCCTCGCGAGGGGCAAAAGGAGAGGGGCCTCTTCATCCCAGCGCGGCCCAAACGGCCTCCTCCGGGGGGGCCTCAGGGGCCCCATAAATCACACAGGCTTAGTTCAGTTCAGAGGAAGGACCGTTTAATTAGCCCCTCTGGAAGCAGTGGTTGCCTGACCTTGTCTGAGCTTGCCTGATAAATAAGATCTGAAGAGGGTTTTTCTTCCTAAAATATGAGAAAATAAACCCTCCTCAGTTATTATTTATGTATTATGTATTATGTATTATGTATTTATTTATTACAAAATCAATAGGAAAATATAAGCCATGAATTTTTTTATAACATATTCATCATTTCAGGCAAAGTGAGGCAGCCTGTTGAGCTCATAGTCACACATCATAACATGAATGTTTTGAAAGGTCACTTAATAAACAATTGCCAATGCCAATGATAAAAGCATGGTTGCAATGGTTTGGTTTCCATGTGCATGTAGATAAAATATGAATTCCCATAGATTTCATTCTCCTGTTAACCTCATTTTGTATCTCTCTATGGTCCTATGTCTCTATGTCAATCAGATAAGATCAAATCTGATAACAAGGGCGTGATTCAAAGTTGGACCCTTTTTTTCGGTGTTTCCGTGACCATTGGAAAATAAAACCCAGCAGGGTTGAATGGAAAACACACACCAAAACAACCAGACCTTTACAGCTCTGGCAGGCCTACTGTGATGGAAACAGCAATATCATAGTCCAACTGAGCAGGAAAATAAATGCAATGACTGGCTCATGACTCAATATAACTGAGCTCCATAAGGTCCAGAGGAAATTTCTTAATCCCTTGTTCAAACATGCCATTCACAACTGTATAATAGAGGAAAACGAACAGGAAAGCTACTGTGCTACTTAGAGCAAGGCAGGCAATCTGAAGGAGCAGACGCAAATAGAAACTGAAAACGTTTGCCCCTGCATGTTTACCCTTAAGGGGATTACAGAAGGTGGACATGAGGAGGGGGGCTGGGAAAAGGTTGTTGATGAAATATCCGGGGATAACGAATTGGACGAACTCAAGTTTGTGCAGATGTATGTATGAGATAAACATGTCTTCAATGGCAGGAGACCAAAGAGGGAACTCCCAGGTCGGAAAACAGCCGGTCATAGCGCTGGACGCTTGGAACAGGACGTGTCCCGAATTGCACTCAGGAAAGCATGACAAAAACGTCCCTCCGTTGGGCCCACAGGCTATGCCTTCCTTTTTCCCGCAGGATGAGGACTCATCCACAGCCAGAAGCTTTGGATGCCCGTAAAGGAGCCTCAAACAATGGTCTTCAAAAAAGATCTAGTCTATCGCTTGATATAGCCCACAATGAAAGAGATCACTAGGCCAGACATCCCCTTCCTATTTTGCCTGCAGGAACTGCTGAGTCAGTGGTGGACCGGCTGGAGAAGGTCAGCGGTGTCGTAAAAAGAGCTGGGTGCTGTTCAGGTTAAATGTGGAAGCCTTTCACCGGCAGTTAAAGTGGAGAAAGGGGAGGAAGGGGAAGGAGGAAGGGGGGGTGAGGGTAACTGTGTAAAAGAGACAAAAAGAGAGAGCAAGAGGGAAAGAGAGAGACTTTCCCAATTCATTGCATGTGTGTGTGTATATATATATATATACGTGTGTGTGGGTGTGTGTGTGTGTGTGTGTGTGTGTGTGTGTGTGTGTGTGTGCGCGCGCACGTGTCAGTGTGTGTGTGTGTGTGTGTGTGCGCGCGCACGTGTCAGTGTGTGTGTGTGTGTGTGTTTTTACGCACGTGTTTCTGTGTTTGCGCACCTTTGGTGTGTATGTGTGTTTGCGCACGTGCATGTGATAATGTGTGTGTGTGCCCATGACCGGCTTTGCACGAGTGCCGGTGAACATGCAGAATGCACAATAAACTGTATGTTTTCAGGGGCGTGCTGCTGACATGCTAACACAGACCAGATCATGAAGGCTCTGCTCCTGCAAGGGTTTAATCCTGTGATACCTATCTGGATGCCCACAGACAAATGAGAGGATGAAAGAAGGATGCTAATAGCTAACGTATCTTTCACTTCATTGTGACGTATTTAGTAGCTAAAGATATCTATTTTGGCAAATGACACAGTAATACCATTTCCAAAAACGTTGTTTGGTTGCTGTTACAGCGACGTGCCAGGTTGAGGTAACAAGGTAAGATCTTGTCATGGTAACTTTGACACCCACAATGTTGTTTCATTAATCCCATCACTTAATAATCAAATATTTAGGAAGTTAAGAGATCTTATTTTATTTAACCTTGCGAATTTGAAAATAAAGTGAATTTGCTACTTCTTAAAAGTCATCAAAAGAAACAAAAGTACTGGCAGTGAAAGCCTCACCATTTAGCATGTAGCAACCTGTCTTACATTAAAAGGAAGCTAAAAGAAGAAAAAGAAAAGAAAGCAAAGGCGGTGCACTTCAATCTGTGTTCTGGGAGGTAACTGGGAGATTGCTGTTGTTAGGCAAAGTTCGTTAGGTTCACTCAAAGAACTTTCGTTCAACAAAGTATGGACATTATACATACTCAAGACAATTACTCCCTTTGTTTAAACATTCATCACTTCATTATTACATTTCCAATAGTATGGAGGTCCAAAACAAACTGAAATATATGATATTCCATTTTTTATACAAGAGCTTACTTCTTGTTGGCCAGTCCCTAATTAGATGGGAAGAATTGAAAAAATAAATTGAATACAGTGGGATACGGAAAGAGCAGAATTGAGGCTTTAGAAACTAAATGAAAGAGCAGAAATGTATTCTGTTTCAAAACATTACAAAAAAGACTCACTGCCCATATGAGAATCTAGGTACTATATGTGCAAAGAAGGGCCATGCGAAGAAAATACATTTGCATTCTTAGGCAATAAATAGTATACCCGAGTGACTTTACGTTGCTTCTCAGTAAATGGACAATATGACATAGAGAGAAAGCCTCATCATTTCATTTATTTATTATTGGCCTCAGAGGGAAAGCGTTACAGTAAATCTCTATTGAGTACAGGTCAGGGACCATGCCAAAGAAGAAAGAAACGCTAGATTTACATGCTTGACAGATGAGGATGTGGATGAGGTTAATTTCCTTGCAATGCCCCTGAAAGAGTCTAACCAATCCTAAAATGTAATCTTCGATTGAATTTGAGACTTGGAAGCTTTGTAAAAGATTGTCATTATCGGCTAACTTTCCAATGTGGGCTCCCTATTTCATTGAGATAATTATCTAAGCAATAGAGGTCTGTCCTGAAGTCATCTAGCCTTACCGTGACCTTGCTTGGCCAACACGTATACCTATAGCTCCATAAAAAAAGGAATGGGGAGCAATATAGTGTACTTGACATAACAAGACTAGCCAAGGGGCAGTTATAAACATTAATGTTACCATTAGAGACACTCTTAATAACCTAAGTGACTGTTCATCACTTTCCAGCACATATCCCATCGTGGGGGGAAAGGAGGGGAGGACTCTACATTTACAGCGCAAAATCCTATGGGATTGACTAGTTATTACAACCAATGTTTTCAGTGGCTTTCCTGTGCAAATAATCAGTGCTGATCTATTTCATAAACTCACATATTTGGGACTATTAAAGTTCCTCAAACATATCCCTGGAAAGGGGGGTTGATGCCAGGGAAAAAAGAGCGGGCAGAGTGTGTGAATTGAATGTGTTGAGGTGTGCGGGCGATGGAAGGCATGCAAGCAGGCCTGTAGTTGTGGCATGCAGCACTGGGAGAATGTGGACTCATGTCGGCACACGCCGAGTTCTGCTGCCGTCCGGTGCAAACGCAACGTGTGCCGAAGCTGAACGAACAGACACTTTATAAGGATGCTGGTTTTTAGGGGTGAGACGTTTTGCAAAGACAAATTGCAAAAAATCTTAAATCGTTTTTGCTTATGTTCACATGCGTGTCCAAGGCTATTGAGCGCAAATCAATTCCAATTCCTGGAGGATTGGTGTGAAACCACATGGGCACATTCTATGCGTTGATTTAAATTCACGCCTTATGAGGGACATCCTGGACTGTTATTGTGTACGTGTACGTGAATGAGGAAAAAGTGCATGGCTGAACCGAAAGCAGCATCTTTCATTCCTACATGGTGTGTAGGTCCGAGGTGTTTTAAGGAGCTAATCCCGGCGGGGGGATACATCATGCGGAGCCCCTTCCCCCTTCTCCTAAACGTGGGGGGGGACAGCAGCAGCAGCAGCAGCAGCAGTCAGGCACCTGGAGGGCTCGGCTCTCCAGCCTCCACTCAGACCCTCCTCAGTCCTCACACCACGCAGCAGGGCCCGCGCTCCCGGTGTGGCCGTGGACTTGGAGGAGCCTCCTCCTCAAGCCACTCCGGTACACATGCATTGTCCCCCGTGCCGGCAGGACGGCCTCCTTCTCCCGGGGCTATGACTCAACAAAGCCCTGTTTGCTAAGCTGACTCTTTGACCAATTATCTGGACGGGTAAGGAAACAGGGGGGAGGATGGAGAGG
>JAOPUD010000001.1:10431832-10443755 GCA_027122715.1 Trisopterus minutus
TTCTTATGACAAATGTACTTACTGTAAGTCGCTTTGGATAAAAGCGTCTGCTAAATGCCCTAAATGTAAATGTAAATATTAGTGTGCATGTCAACGAACCGACTAGAAGAATTTTGTGATGAGTTCAGCATCATTACCTCCTCCGCAGGCTTGGATGAAGAATAGCTTGGGTTTGCCTTGTAGTGATGGGCAGTGCTGTCCGGTCAGGTAGTTGGTGATCTGCTGGACGGGAACAACAGGTCCGTCCACCCCATGCACGGCACCAGGGAAGCGGTTGTGATTCACCTACAAACCGGTAAAAATAACTTCCAGGTTTATAGACAATCAAGCAGTCATGGCCCAGTGGATTGGTGTGATTCGAAAGCATGGCAGGCCATTTACTTTTTGGACATTGTATTTTAAGGTAGGAAGCTCCAGTATTGAACCACATAGCAGTCCCCTAGCATCACCTTATGACATCCATAACGTATAATAATTTTAGTTTGGATAGACTACCATGCAATACACATGAATGAAACCCAGAGAAGGGAGATTACTATGAGTGTTGTCACCGTGTACATGTATGTTTGTGTACCTCAGTCCCATGAGACAGTATTATGACCACACAGCAGTCAAACGGAGAATGGTCAATCTTTGACAGATCGAACAGCTCACGTTTTATTTGCTGAAATGTGAAGATCATGAAACAATTAGTGTGCATCTATAAATAGTTTATTATAGATAAAAAGTAAGAAACGAGAAGTGTGCTGTGATGGCAAGGCTCACTTTGTCTCTCAGGTTTGTCTTCACTGCAACAATGAAGTTCAGTGACTTGAATCTTTTTTCTAGTTTGTCACAATCTACATTTGAGCCTGTGCGATTGCTCAGATCGGCTTTGGGTTCAAACTTCACGTTGTTTATGATCAGACAGTGTCCGCATGGGGTTGCATCCATTTTATAGGTCTGAGGAGAGCACATAGAGAGAGCATTAAGTCATTAATGAGATAATATTATCGCCAATGTGTTTACGTGTGTAATGAGGTTTAAAGTTTAAGCAACATTTACCTGAATGCTATCTTTTCTTGTTCTCCTTGGTGGCCTTGGTATACTGTATCCGCTTTCTGGGGCTGGGAAAAATAAGAAAATGTTTTTTAACTAATAACCAAAGAAGTCATGCTTATTCTGTTCTATAAATATGATTCTTACATGGGCTGGGAGAGACACTAGGCCTCTGGATTGGATAGATTGGAGCAATGTCTCTTCGAGGCCAATCAACATTCATAGGCGATGCTATTGGAAAAACAAAACACAATTTAAAGGGACAATTCAAGGTTGTTGTTATCGATTATCGGCTTGCTGGTGTCCAAAGAAAGAAAGAAATACGTACAGACAGGTAGAGGTTGGAGGACAGGGCGGATGACTTCCAGGGCCTTCGGAACCATAGGCTGGACTGGCGCTTCTCCACCCAGCAGGAGCTCTGCCAAGGGGAGCTGCCCTGCATCACGGAGGCACTGGATGAAACAAGGGAAAGCCTGGGAACCACGTTTCTCTAGATCACAGAGCAGCTGCCTGGACTGGTCCCGCCGGGTTCCGGAGTTCTGGAGGGAGACAGTTTAAACAACTAAACAACTAACTTTAAACAACTACAGACTGGTCAGAACCAGGAACCAGTGGTCATTTTACAATTATATATACCGGTGGCATATTGATGACCAAGAGCAAGACGTACTGCCATGTCTTTAAAAAATGTTTTGTTAATCTACCTTAATCTCATCAATCATGTCTTGGGTGAAAATTCCCTTTTCCAGAAGTCCATCGTAGAGCTCTGATGGTTTCAGATCCGTAACAAGAGCGACCCTGTAGCGCTGAAGAACACTCCTGTGTTTTGGATCCATTCTGGAGCTCTAAACCAATTGTGAAATAATGTGTATAATCATACAAAATTAGATGCAAGAACGATAGTACATCAATCGACAGAGAATATCTTGTTTGGCAATCCTTCTTTCGATTCGTATCGTTGTTTTGTATTCGGTTGCAAGAGACATTTCCTTGTTTACAGCACTCCCTCTTCTGATTGGTTGGCTGTTGGCGTCGATAGACAAAAGAAGGGGTGTGTTGGATACACCTGCCGACATGAATTCGACTGTACACAGCTAGCTAAACACATGCCCCTCCCCGCCATATTGGAGAGGCAAATACTGCCCTGTAAACATTTACAAGTAAACGGGCGAGCTAGGGTTTTATGGATAGCAAGCACTTTTCAACTGATTTCAATTATTGTTTTTTACTGAAGGGTTTATAATCTAAGTAGAGTAATACAACCCGAAAATAAATATATCTCTATGTAATATATAAACTAGATCTAATAAGATTAAATATTGATATAAAACGACTGAACGTATTCGGTTAAGAAATGTAAACGTTATAGTGCTTTGTATCCCGAAAACCCGCAGCTCCCCAATTAACTTGTATTTGTTTGTAGGCCAGTCGTGCCGCTCCAATATGGCGGCGACGTTGACGCAGCAACGGGTCGAAGCAGTCGCTCGAATCGATGAACTGAGGTGGCGGCGCTATGGATATATAAATCCAGCGCACCCACTGGTCGTTAAGCGTCACCAAATACTCAAATTCCCAAAGTTCTTCTCGTTTCTGTTCCTCCTCCTCCCCGAGCAGCTCCTCCCCCTCTGCCTCCGGCTGGGAGCTGTGATGTAGCAGGAGGATGCTCCTATGATGTAGCAGGAGGATGCTCCTCCTAAAGCAACATTTTGCTAACCGATGTCTTTTCGGATCGACGCTGACTGACAACATTCTGGGGAGCCGCCGGGTTCAATATGTGGCCTATGATTGGTTGAACTCATCTGCTTGAGGTGATCGGTAATCCGTTTTTTAATTTGGCCTAGGACTCCGGTGCTATGTTGCACGCTAATACAAATCCACAGACGTATCATGAGCTTTTCGGCAAATAATTAAAATGACAACCACTCCAATATAGTAATCAACAGTCTGGTTATTTTATGATGATACAGAGGTACTTTTGGTAAGGCAGATTTTCCTAGACTAGTATGACCATATTCATATGATAATTATAATGAGCTTGCATAACCTAGTACTAGGTAAGCTCCTCTACATAGCGACAGAGATTGTGACTTTGAATGAATCTGACTGTACTGTACTTCTATTCCTGGGGCCAGCAGTTCGAGGAAGACAAAGGATGTCACTGCCTTTTGCTGTGGTGGTGGTCCTGTTGGTGCTTCTAGCAGGCTCACTATACGCTGCAGCTGAGGCGGACCCTTACAAAATCCTTGGTGTAACGAGAAGCGCCAGCCAGGCTGAGATCAAGAAGGTCTACAAACGCCTAGCAAAAGAATGGTATGCTGCTGTGACACAAATCCCTCTACTATTTAATATGAATATACACTGGTCAGTAGCACAAGCTGCAAACATGGTAGCAAGTGGATGGAGGTGGATGAAGTGTTTCATGAATAAAAAAATATTTCTTCATTTACAGGCATCCCGACAAAAACAAAAGCCCAGAGGCGGAGGACATGTTCATCAAGATCACAAAGTCTTATGAGGTTTGATATTCCTTTCAACTGTTAAAAATGTATAGAAACCATGACGTACAGGACATAATGTGCCTCTGGTTCATTATCCTCAACCATTCTATTATTCCTGTGTCTTCTCACCCTTCTAGATCCTATCCAGCGAGGAGAAGCGCTCCACCTACGACCGATACGGACAGACGGATGACACCCAGCCCTACGGCCAGTACCGCCATCGCCACAGCCACTTTGACTTTGACGAGACCTTCTTCAACTTCCCCTTCAACAAGAACAGCCGGGACTTCGCGGACGGCAAGTATGCGCTGCACTTCGACCAGTACGTGAACAACGTGGTCCCCGGCAGCTTCAAGAGGCCGTACCTGGTCAAGATCACCTCCGACTGGTGCTTCAGCTGCATCCACATCGAGCCCGTCTGGAAGGAGGTGGTGCAGGAGATGGAGGCGCTAGGTGAGGAAAGAAAGAATCCACTAACCGATGGAAAATAAGAGTGTGTTGCTATGTTAAGATGTCCATATTTGGAATTATCCCCGATATATAAAATTGTTAGTCAAGTTATTAAAGTATTCCAAAGTGGAGGTTGATTAGAATTGACTGAAGAAAAAAAGTGAAAACTATGATGCTATTATTATTATCATTATTATATAATAATTAATGTATTCTTAATATTATTTAGGAAACTAAAGAATGTTATTTTTATTTACTGTTGCGTTGAAGTAAGTTACATATAAAGTAGCTTTGATGCTACTTTCTGTTTACGTTTTGCAAGATATATTGCCAGCCTTTGTGCGGGTCCGTGTGTTAAGAGTAGCCGGCCCATTGATGACCATTGTGTTTGGGTATCTGTGGATGCAGGCGTGGGCATTGGTGTTGTGGACGTGGGCTATGAGAGGCGTTTGGCCAATTACCTTGGGGCCCACCGCACGCCATCCATACTGGGGGTCATCAACGGCAAGGTCACCTTCTTCCATTACGCTGTGGCCAAGGAGCTCCTCAAGCAGTTTGTGGAGGACCTGCTTCCACAAAGGCTGGTAGAGAAGGTATCTCATGTGTTACATCTTCAAATAGAAGAGAAGGGTACAGGAGGTTTAGTGACTGTACTATATAAATAATGCACACATTGTGAGTTAGCTTATTGTTTACTTGCAAAAGCTGTTATAATTATGTACTACGCATCCCGTACCAATCAAGTGGGAGAAACCCTAACCCTAGGGGAACCATTCTTAATTACATTACATTGCTTACATTAGCTGAAGGTTGGTCAAGACAGTGAAATAAAATAAACAACAAATAAAACCCTTTTTTGCTTCGGTAATGCCACAATACGATTCATAATTCATAATGAATAAACAAACTGCAATAAGGAATCCTTAAGGAACCAATAATGAGTCGATAAGGAATCAATAAGGAGACATTAAGAAGGCAATACAGTATAGGTGAGCTGTGGTTCAGGGCCTCATAAAGGGTTGAGCCGGGTGTGAGGATGGTCATTGTTGCAACAACAGAGCGCCTTAATGCCTGTTTGCGCTGTGCCTTGAAGAGTGTCTGAGTCACAGGCTGAATGTGCTAGCTAAAGATAGCAGCTAATTATTTTGTTTCACGTTCATGTTACCTACATCCCCTTGAAACAGGACAGTACATACATGTGGTGCTACCAGACTGTGATTGTTGTTCCTAGGTCACTGATAAGAACCAGCTAGAATTCCTAAACAGCTGGCAAGAGATCAACAAGCCACATGTGCTGCTTTTCGACCAAGTGCCTGCAGTGCCTCTACTGTTTAAGGTAGGTGCACTAACTAACACGCGCACACATGCACACGCACACACTTTATTGATAATTGACCATGTTTACCTCCTATTCTCCACAGCTGACAGCATTTGCCTACAAAGACTACCTGCAGTTCGGCTACGTTGACCAGGGCATCTCAGACACGGCCAATCTGCTGAAACAGTTCAACATCAACACCTATGCCCCCACCATGTTGGTCTTTAAAGAGAATATAGACAAGCCAGCGGACATCATACAGGTACATGCCTCAGACCAATGCCAAAACCAAAGTGGAAGCTTTGTGTTTTTTTAAAGGAATATTGGCATCAATATTGTCATGCATAAGATGCCATGGGTCTGTTTGGTGTCGTTAATGCACAGGTCGGTCATCACCATGAGTGGTCATACTGTGGATGTGGACTTTAGATGTTGTCCCATTTGAGCCTTGATCCTCTGTGGTTCTCTGCAGGCCAAGGGAATGAAGAAGCAGATCATTGATGAGTTCATGTCCAACAACAAATTCCTCCTGGTTCCACGCTTGGTCAACCAGAAGCTCTTTGATGAGCTCTGCCCTGTGAAACAGTTCCACCGACGCAGGAAGTAAGACATTCCATAATTTCCTGTTTGTCCGGCTATATCAGATTAATCAGGGATTGTACAACAAAGGAAGTTCTTAACATACCCTTGGTTTATGTCTTACACTATTGTCTACATTTCTAATTCTGATGTGAAGTCATTCTCTCGTTGGATTGCAATTAACATCATGCCTAATTGCTTTAAGTCTAATATCTATACTTTTACTTTTAATTTTCAATTTTGTTTTTGTGTTTCGGTTTTGTGTTATAATTTGCATGTTATTATCCTTTGGCACCAACCGCTTCATGTGCCTCCACTCTCAGGTACTGTGTGCTGTTGATGACCAGCGACGAGGAGTCCTTCTCCCCCGGGAACCAGGCCTTCCTGTCCTTCGCCTCCACCAACACCAGGGAGGTGCTGCGTTTCGCCTACGTCTACCAGAGGCATCAGCAGCCGCTGTGTGATGTCCTGACGCAGAGCAAGGAGACACCCTGGTTCTCACAGGTACCCACCAAGCTCATACTTTTTATAACCCCATACTACTACATCGAGTAGTATTGTTTGCAGATGGAGCTGATTTATTTTTATTGTTTCTTATCAGGACCCAAGTCTATTTTTTATGCAAATATTCTGAAACATTATCTTTCCAGACACACCAAAAAAAAATCTGTCGATTTTCATGTTTTTGACAATGGCAATTTATACATTTTCGTGCTTCAAAATAAAATTATTTTGTATTATTTTTTTGAACATTTACAATACTCGGTTATAGTGGTTATGGATTCAAAACCAAGGTCTTCAGTTTAGTTGACCCATAGGCGTTTCTCAGCTAGGCTTCTAACCCCTACCTTCTCATTCATGACGTGTTGGATGAAGCATCTGCTAAATGGCTTAACAGTATATGTTTGAACCAGAAAAACCTCAGATAATAAGCAGTGTGCTGTCGGCCCTGTGTGTGCCCAGGTGGTGATCCTGGAGAGGCGCAACGCGGCGGGAAAGACCCTGTACAAACCAGTGACTGCGTGGAACGGCAGCGAGGAGGACCAGCAGGCGCTGGTGGACGAGCTGGAGCGCCTCCACAAGGACCCGTCCATCCTCAACTACGACGCCACGCTGCCCGAGCTCAACAACGAGTTCGCCTCGGTATGTTCCCCCCCCGCCCAACCTCCCCTTCCCCGGAAGGAGTAACTTGTTTTGTTCAATTGTAACCGTCTAATCAACTTGTAGTTTGAAGAGTAAATATTGTCTTTTTCTTATAGATGTTTATTATCCGATGGATCTACTCCTCCTATGATTATCTCACAGAAGTCGTGGATGATATTTTGCATAATAACTGGTATGTATTGATATACTGATATGTGTTAAATATTTATGGTTGACTTTCATATTTATCTTACCAGAGAAATCATGTGATTCAGTAGATATGGGTATTTTAATCACATAGAATCTGCATTCTAAGTATATAAACATCTAGAGGTGTAAATCACTTATTAATTTTTTTTCTCAGGCGAGAGATGATGCCCCTGGTGTCTCTGATTTTTTCCGCCCTGTTCATCTTGTTTGGAACTGTGGTCATCCAGGCTTTTAGGTAAGAATACTGACTCAGGTACACAGCTAGACTCAATTCCGACACCACTCGCTCACCTTTCTCTAACCCCCGTGGTTAGTTCTCAAAAAGCAAAATGCCATCAAAGGTCGAAGGTTGTTTACAGTTGAATATAGAAAAAAATGAAAAATAGTAACCCTATTTTAAGTTTATTTTTTATTTGAGTTTGTTTTCTGTACGATTGCAGCGACTCAAGTGAGGACAAGCAGACCAAACCCAAAGGGAAGGACGGACTAAAAACAGAAAACGGTTCCCCAGGAGGTGCATCAAGGCAAGCCAGGGATTATGGTTCAGGCATTCGTGTCATCAACCAACTGGTTTAATGTTTCACACATATATTTTCAATGCTCACTTTTTTAGGCCTCCTAAGAAGAGTTTTGTGGAGGTGACGGAGCTGACAGACATCACGTACACTAGTAACCTGGTGAGGCTGAGACCAGGACACATGAACGTGGTGCTGGTCCTCACCCACACTTCCAAGAACATCCTCCTCAGCAAGTTTGCCAAAGAGGTGTACTCCTTCACAGGGTGAGGATTTTTTTATTCCCAGTATGAAAATGCTTGGATAGGTGATTTGTCATCTCAAAGGTGCTTTCGGTCAGGTTTAAGAGCTAAAACCTGAGTGTAATCTGTTAGAAATAGCATCCATCAGCTGTGAGTTCACAATTTTGAATTTTATTTTTCAATCTGACCATACCTTTACTTATTGGTTCAGGGAATCTATTTGCCTGTCAATCACATTCCCACACAAAGCACTATCACGTAAATAGCACGGAAATGTAGGGAGAAGGAGCTTTATTTTTTATATTGCTCTCCTCTAATATTCCTCTTTCCCACTCTTAACAACTATCAAAGCTTCAAGCAACTTTAAGGAATGTTCTGGCGAAGCTCGGTTTTTATATTGGCCCCTCCCATAACCCTAAATAAAGATGATGTATAAGCTAAATAAATTGTCAAGAAATGGTTCTGGATCTGTAGTCTACGGGTTGTTGTTCCAGAGCAGTGAGCCACCTCCAGGGACATGTTGTGACACTGTATCCAGCCCCCTCCATCAGTTTACACAGTCCTCCTCATAGCAGAGCCCTCATAACGGTGCCATCCTTCCATGCAGAGATGATACAACTTGTTTTTTTAAACATGATAACCCTGAAACTCACCCTCGTTTCCCCTCTGCAGGAGCGTGACGCTGCACTTCTCCTTCCTGAACATGGACAAGCACAGCGAGTGGATGCACTCCCTGCTGGAGTACGCGCAGGACGCCCTGCGGCGGGACGCCCACGACGACCACCAGGCGGCCAATCGCAGGGCGGACTACACCGGCTACGTGATGGCGCTCAACGGCCACAAGAAGTACCTGTGCCTCTTCAAGCCCGTGTACACCGGCGAAGACCCCGACGCCAAGTCGTCCGAGGACGAATCGGGGACGGGGACGGGCGGGGGAGGGGTGGCGGGGTCTGGCCGGTCGAGGCCCGGTTCCCGCGACGACCACCCGCCGCCGCGCAAGTCCAACCGCTCGCGCTCCGTGTCCACCCTGCAGATCCACCACAAACTGGACCGGCTGGGGCTGTGGATGGAGAGGCTGATGGAGGGGACCCTGCCTCGCTATTACGTCCCCGCCTGGCCCGGACTGGACAAGATCACCCCTGGGAAATAGGACCGGGCACATCATCCTCATCATCTTCATCCTCCTCGTCCGCTCCGGCGCTGAAGAGGTCCGCCTCACATGGGGCACGAGTAAAGCAACCCAGAGGGTCTTTTGTTCCGTTTTGTACTTTGAATGACCGATTTATTTATTTATTCCGACCTACTGACGTGCTTTAAAACTGCTGTTGGATAAATGTTGAACGTACAAATACTGTGGGACAAGTACACGCAAAGCATGCTACTAGATCTCACCAGTTTTGTTGTTTTGGTACTTATTATTTATACTTATTTACACTTTTTAGGTCAATGCTGCTACTATAGCCTTTAAAACCAGAAAACATATCACTGTGGTCAACTAGAGTTTTATTTGCCTCCATTATGATTATATTACATCATAAAAGCATATTCCATAATATCATAATCAAAACAATTATTGTAGGCAAGATGTTCTATCTATCTTAGTCTTGAATGAAGAAAACTGTGAATGGAGATGCATGTCTCTTGCACTAGCCTTTTTGCATTTTTTGGTATTTCTTTGATCAGATATCATATTCTGAATGCCCTTTTCCCTGCCTGTGCAATATAGCAGTTTGCTGTTAACGACAATGCCTTCATATTACCCTAGGCGTGGCATTTTCAATGGTCATCCTGACGGATCAAAAAAAAGAGGACAATATTATGTAGAAAGTGTTTAGTCTGTTTTGTTAAGTAGAAGCTATGACATGAAATGGTGACTCTAATGGCACTGCGTTTCATTGTCCCAAATGTTTTCAAAGGCTTCGATTACCTGGCATGTACAAACACATTCATGTTGAATCAATTAGGCAAAGAAAACATATGAATGTTTGATCCATTCATTTTTTGTGTGCTTTGTAAATGTGTACCCCTATAATGTCCTTATTGTCAATACTGTGAACTGTAGATATTGTACATAATTATCAAACCTATAGATGATATGAAAGATCAGTTCATGTTTTACATGGATTTATTATCAAAATGTGGTTATTGTTTTATAGTGCCCATAAACATTGTCTTTTGGTATTATAACTATTAAATGAAATGTAAACGGCATCGACAAGTTTTGAATTTGATTTGTCTCTGATTGTGCATATATTCTATTGCTGGTCATAACAAATGCTGTCTAATTTAACATTTATGATTTAAAGTCACATTGAATTATGTGTTGATTTGATAAAATGTAAAAGAACATTTACATTATTTTTTAATTATATTTTATAATAAAATATATATTTTATAATAAAATATATATTTATTTTTACAACATTATTTTGGGTAATGTTTAGTTTTCGGCAGCACACACATCATTTCAAAAAGCAAATTTGCGGCAGTCAGTGCTGTATTCCCTGTTGAACAAACATGCATACAAACAAACAAACACAAATAAATATATATTTTTTGATATGATGGTTATATGATGTAAACATGATGGTGTCATACGGTACCTGTCGTGTCATATGGTGGAGACACCTCCACCAAATCACACCCCACCAGGTTGAGCCCACGGCAGCCCCGCACAATCTCAAGCCCCTGCACAAAAAAAGTACATGAGACTGAAGCCGCCATTAACACGATGCCCATATTTAAATGTTATTCATATTCTAAGGTGTTCACATATCATGCTTCCATTTACATATGCACCAGGTGCATGACCCAGTGTGTGGTGATAATGACAATGATAATTAAAAATGGAGTACCCACCGGTTTAAAAAATCAACACACAAAAAAATATAAAAATAACAAACAAAACACCATACTCCTGTTTTAACAAACAAAACACCATACTCCTGCTTTAACAAACAAAACACCATACTCCTGCTTTAACAAACTGAACACTACTCCCCCTGGGGGCAATCGCATTGGTCTCACCTGCATGGAGGTGAGTCCTGCTATCTCAGGTGTGCCTGTTCCAGGAGCGAAGCTTGGGTCTAGAGCGTCGATGTCGAAGCTCAGGTACACAGGCCCATCGCCCATCTGAGCCCTGACCTCGACCATCAGAGGTGCCAGGGATTTGAACCAACACTCCTCCGCTTGCACAACACGGAAACCCTATTACACACAATGTATGTTTAATGTTATGTTGTTGATGTGGACATTTTTTTCAAACCCGTTTCTCAATCTTTAGGCACACAATTCCATGCAAATAATAACCATTATTGAAGCGGTTGTTTTTGTGTCTGCTTCGTTTCGCATAGTTTGAACCAAATAAACATATCTGCCCATAATATCCATTGTCCTTCATCGTTACTTCACCATTAGATAGTCTGTCCAAATACAATGGAACTCGTTACAAAATGCACCGTCAAATATCCATAGCATAGATAGCTTAAAAGCCAGCATTCTCCGGTTTATTTAATCAATATATTGGCAATGCATTCAATTGCACCCCACCATGCCTAAAGGACCTGGTCTGGTACCTGCGCACGGCTCCACTCATAAGAATCAGGCGAGTAGCCAGTTCCCCTCAGGCCGATCTGGGCGACCCTCTTGCAGTCCAGCAGCCCCTCCTCCACACAGCGCCTGAAGGGGGTCCCGTGGCCGATCTTCTCCCCCAGCACTATGTCACTGGTGTCCGCATGGGCGTCCACATGGATCAGACCCACTGGGCCATATCTGACCAGAGAGCACCAAGACAGTTTACATGAGCCATGGATATAGTGTTTTTGCCTAGGGCCCCAACAAACTCTCAAATCACCACTGCACACACACACACACACACACACACACACACACACACACACACACACACACACACACACACACACACACACA